>CM052651.1:6269907-6298277 GCA_028533165.1 Leontopithecus rosalia | reverse complement strand
GAAGGGGAACCAGTCGCGTTCACTCTGCGCCGAGGTGCCGGCACAACTTCTGCACCGGCCTCAGGAGTCAGCGCTGGGAACCCGCGCGGCTCCTCCAAACCCCGGTCAGAAGGGGAGCCAGCCCCGCCTAGTCAGCTCCGAGAGCTGCCGTGCGGAGGTGCCGGCGACACTACTGCCCCGCGTGGCTCCTTCCCTGGGAATCCTCTGCTCCTGAGCGACCAGAATTTGTCTGAAAGTGTGGCGTCCTCTAGTTCTATGAGCTTTAACTGCGAGCTGCAATCCCGAGATGTTAGCAATTGGCCATCTTGGATCGTTCCCCTGGATGACATTTTATCTTTGCAGCCTTATTATGCAGGTAGTAATACATTGTTTTACACATGGTAACAGAGATTCAAAAAGCTGAAGTAGGCCAGGTGCGGTGGCTCCTGCCTGTAAAGCTAACACTTTGGGAGGCTGGCCAGGCGGATCACTTGAGGACAGGAATTGGCGACCAGCCTGGCCGACATGGCGAAATCCTCTCTCTACTAAAAATGCAGAAAAAAGCAGCTGGGCTTCATGGCACATACCTGTCATCTCAGCTACTTGGGAGGCTGAGGCATGAGAATCGCTTGGACATGGGAGGCAGAGGTTGCAGTGAGCTGAGATCGCACCACTGTACTCCAGCCTGGGTGACAGAGCAAGATTCTGTCCCCAGCCCCTCCCCTCCAAAAAAAGTGAAGTAATCTGATCATGGGCACAGAGCAAGCCAGGTTCTGCATACCAAAATTTACATTATTAATGAAAAATTCTATCACCTCCTGAGAAAACAGAGCTCTGCAAAGGGACGACCAAGGAGGGACACTTGGTCTAACCTGGGGGGTTTTAGAAGGGCTTCCCTTAGGAGATGAGGGTTTTAAAGGATCTGAAAGGTGGCCGAGCACAGTGGCTCACACCTGTAATCCCAGCACTTTGGGAGGCTGAGGCAGGTGGATCACCTGAGGTCAGGAGTTTGAGACCAGCCTGACCAATACGGTGAAACCCCATCTCTACTAAAAATACAAAATTAGCCAGGCATGGTGGTGCATGCCTGTAATCCCAGCTACTTGGGAGGCTGAGGCAGCAGAATCGCTTGAACCCAGGAGGCGGAGGTTGCAGTGAGCCGAGATTATGCCATTGCACTCCAGCCTGGACAACAAGAGTGAAACTCTGTTTCAAAAAAAAAAAAGGATCTGAAAGGCGAATAAGAATTAGAAGTAGGAGAAAGGTTGGATAAATGTCATCAGAGAGAATAGTGTGAGTAAAAGCACGTAGGCCTGCAACAGCATTGCTACAAGCAGTTTAGCATTATCAGAGTGTAGTCTGAGTCAGAGACTGATGGAAACTAAAGATTGTGGGAAGGGGAAAGAGAGAGCCATAAGGTGAGGGCCTCGGTATGCTATGAAGCTTAGATTTTACTGAAAGAAATGAAAATAATTAGAATAATATAGCAAAAACAACAAATGTACAAGGAAAATCAACAATCAGTAGGGCTTAGAAAAATAACAGGATTTCAATCTTCCAGATACCTTTTGGGAAAGAAAAGAGACAGACTGTTCATTATTGCTAAAAACATTGTTGCAATCAAATGATCACTGCTTGGAACCAAGAAAATGAAAAACATTTCAGAACAGGCAGCTCTCCTCAGTAAGGTTTCTGACTGCAGGAAAATTGTTAGGCAAGCCACGGAGTGTTTGAAATTCAATGGTAACTGTTACTATGTAGCTCCTAGATTAAGCACTTCAGTTAAGTATCTCATTTAATCCTCATAACGACCCTAGGAAGTAGGTAATTACTTCTCAGTTTTAGTAAGTAAAAACCAGACTTGTCTAAAGAAATACAGTTTAAAACAAAGCAGAATAAAGACTTGCTGAGTTCTCAGTGTTCTTCAGAAAAGCCCTGAAAATTGGTAAAGCAACCATTAACATCGAGGAGAGCTGATTATCTCTGTGGTTAGATAAAAAAATGAGACATATCAGAGTATGAAGAATCCTACTCCTTTCTTGTGCAATGCCATGGTCTGGGCTCACTGCAACCACTTCCCAGGTTCAAGGGATTCTCCTCCCTCAGCCTCCTGAGTAGTTGGTACCAGAGGTGTGCACCACCACACCCACTAATTTTTGTATTTTTAGTAGAGACAGGGTTTCATTATGTTGGTCAGACTAATCTTGAACTCCTGACCTTGTGGTCTGCCCACCTCAGCCTCCCAAAGTGCTGGGATTACAGGCATGAGCCACTATGCCCGAACTCACTCCTTTCTTATTAACTGGTTGGTAGTCTTTTTTCTTTTGAGATGGAGTCTTGCTCTGTCACCCAGGCTGGAATGCAGTGGCCCAATCTCAGCTCACTGCAACCTCTGCCTCCCGGGTTCAAGTGATTCTCCTGCCTCAGCCTCCTGAGTGGCTGGGATTACAGGTATCTGCCACTACGCCTGGCTAATTTTTCTATTTTTAGTAGAGACTGAGTTTCACCTTGTTGGTCAAGCTGGTCTCAAACTCTTGACTTCAGGTGATCCAGTTGGCAGTCCTTTTTAATAAGATAAACTAATATTTCATAAAGAAAACAATTTACCCTGCACAGTACCATTAAACTTGAAGTCCTGCTAGAGAATACTGTGGGACGTTCATGTGGGCTTCTCAGTAAACTTTCCAAGATCTAAAACCCATAAGGAAACCATACGTGTGACTTGGCAGAGGTAAATGACTGAGAGTGTCTAAACAAGTAAGAATCAACCAGGTTGGGCTGTGATTACACACAACCCTAAAATTTCAGTGGTTTGTGATAAGAAATTTTCTTTTCTTTTTTTTTTTTTTTTGAGATGGATCCTCATTCTGTCGACCGGGCAACCTCTAGCTCCCTGCAACCTCTAGCTCCCAAGTTCAAGCAATTTTCTTGCCTCAGCCTTCCAAGTAGCTGGGATTACAGGTGCCCACCACCACAACCGGCAAATTTTTTTTGTATTTTTATTAGAGATGAGGTTTCACCATGTTCGCCAGGCTGGTTTCAAACTCCTGACCTTGTGATTCTCCCACCTTGGCCTCCAAAGTGCTGGGATTTCAGGCATGAGCTACTGCGTCTGTCCAAAATTTTCGTTGTTTTTTTTTTGTTCACACTAAATGACCACTGAGGGCTGGCTGGTGGGTACTCAGTTTGGTACACAGGCTAAATCAACATCCCTATCCAGCGCTGTAGCAGATGGAAAAGGAGCATGTCAAAATCATACACTAAAATCTTAAAGCTCCCACCTGGAGAGACCCACATAGTTTCTGCTCACATTTCATTGGCCAGAACAAATCATGTGGCCACATCTGACTCAGGCAAGGCAGGGAATGGCATTCTACCATGTAGTCAGAAACAGAATAAGAAAACTTTGCCGGGCACGGTGGCTCAAGCCTGTAATCCCAGCACTTTGGGAGGCCGAGGCGGGTGGATCACGAAATCAACAGATCGAGACCATCCTGGTCAACATGGTGAAACCCTGTCTCTACTAGAAATACAGAAAATTAGCTGGGCATGGAGGTGTGTGCCTGTAATCCCAGCTACTCAGGAGGCTGAGGCAGGAGAATTGACTGAACCCAGGAGGCGGAGGTTGCGGTGAGCCGAGATCGCGCCATTGCACTCCAGCCTGCGTAACAAGAGCAAATTGCACTCCAGCCTGGGTAACAAAAGCGATACTCCGTCTCAAAAAGAAAAAAAAAGATATATATATATATATAATCATTTTACACATACGAAAAAATGTTGCAGCCAGGTGCGGTGGATTCATGCCGGTAATCCCAGCACTTTGGGAAGCTGAGGCAGATGGATCACCTGAGGTCAGGAGTTGGAGAGCAGCCTGGCCAACATGGGGAAGCCCCGTCTCTACTTAAAATACAAAAATTAGCGGGACATGGTGGTACACACCTGTAATCCCAGCTACTCAGAAGGCTGAGGCAGAAGAATTGTTTGAACCCAGGAGGCAGAGGTTGCAGTGAGCCGAAATCATGCCATTGCACTCCAGCCTGGGCAACAGACCAAGACTCTGTCTCAAAAAAAAAAAGAAAAAAGTTGCAGTGAGTAGTTGGTCAATTAATGCTCTAAGAAATTTGCAGAAAGACACTGTGAGATCTCTTACTGGTCATACAGTATGGGAAATGTTTATCATCCCCCTTCACTCTCATTGGGGATTCAATCAAAAGCTATGTTATTTCTAAGTTTTCAAAACTGTGATTCTAACGTTTTTCTGTTGCATTGCTGATTACCAGCATTAGACTTATATAATGTTTATATAATGACTCTATGTGCAAAACTTTCATGTATGACGATTTTCCTTATTGCTACTTAATATATTTCTTCAATAAGATACCTATTTTTAAACTATTACATAGAAAATGAACTAGATAACTCAAAACATTTCTCATTACTGTAATAATTTTTTTTTTTTAGAGAAAATCGGATCTTGTAACTTCATTCTACAAATAGAACAGAGTCCTCCCTTTAGAAAGAACATATCTAAGAGGTTTCTTAGGTTGTGTTTCCCCAGAAATTGACCCAAAGGGTAAGATTTGAGGGCAACTATTGTAATCTATTTGGGATGTGATCCTAGAAAGCATTGGTAGGGAAGAGAGTAAGGAAATAAATAGGGAAAATGGGAGGGAAGGAAGGATGGCAGGCAGGTAACAGTGTTCCCTAAAGGGAAGGTTACTGCTGTGTGAGCTGAAACTCAAAAGTTGGGAACGTTTGGGAGACATGAGTACAATTGTCTGTAGTCCTAAGCTCAGGTGGGAAGCTGGAGTATTTTTATACCATCACCTGTCTTTTTTTTTTTTTTTTTTTTAAGGTAGAGTGTCATTCTGTTGCCTAGGCTCACTGCAACCTCTGCCTCCCAGGTTCAAGCAATTCTCCTGCCTCAACCTCCTGTGTAGCTGGGATTACAGGCGCCTGCCACCACAGCCAGCTAATTTTTTGTATTTTTAGTAGAGGCAGGGTTTCATCATGTTGGCCAGGCTCGTCTCAAACTCCTGACCTCAAATGATCCACCCTCCTCAGCCCCCCAAAGTGTTGGGATTACAGGTGTGAGCCACCGCACCGGGCCTCAGCACCTATCTTTGATTGGTTGAAGGCTGCTCTGAGGGGAATTAATTGCCTGTCTCCTCTGGCCTGCCTCTCCCCAAAGGCAAAGTGGGGTCTGGCAGCCAGAGGAAGTCCTTGAATGGGGAAGCAGAGAGGATAGAGTAAGATGCCACTGGCCTACCAGTAGGAAGTCCATGACATAAGGGTGGAGCCCCAACCCTGTTAGTACAGAAGAGATACGTGGCTTTCTTTTCTTTTATGAGACAGTTTCGCTCGTTACCCAGGCTGGAGTGCAATGGTGCGATCTCGGCTCACCACAACCTCTGCCTCCTGGGATCAGGCAATTCTCCTGCCTCAGCCTCCCGAATAGCTGGGATTACAGGCACACGCCACCATGCCCAGCTAATTTTTTGTATTTTTAGTAGAGACGGGGTTTCACCATGTTGACCAGGATGGTCTCGATTTGTTGACCTTGTGATCCACCCGCCTCGGCCTCCCAAAGTGCTGGGATTACAGGCGTGAGCCACCGCGCCTGGCCGAGATACGTGGCTTTCTAAGCCCATCTGCTCTGCGGTATCCATCTTTGAGCCTAGATGATGTTAATAACTGTTTAAAATGATGTCAAGTTGTGGTGGCATCTGAGAAAAGGCAGCATGCTTTTAAAAGGCGGTAGTGAACAGCTCGTACATCCTCCCAGGAGTGGCGGCCGTTATTACAGAGATGGTGGGGGGACTCTGACGGGCTGAAGACCAAGATTCGAGGAAGAAATCACTTTGTTCGCAAGCACGTTGGGAAAGGGAGATACTTCAAACAGCTCTGAGAGCAGTATTTCATAAAGAAAGGCAGCAGGAAGAAACCTTGAGGCCGTGTTGACTTTTGCACCTAGCAAACGACCCTTACTCTTCGTTCCCTGAAAAAAGAGAAACCAAACAGTAACATGCTAATAGATCTGATGGAGTATTGGATGTCATTTCGAAGTCAAAAACTCTATCTTGGTTGATTCACCGTATAACCTGGAGCATTTTCCAGAGGCGGCAGAATGGATTCGTCTTGAAGTACTGACTTTCCATTATTTTCCACGCAGATGCCTGAGGATAACAGAAGGAAAGGTTTTGTCTGGGGGAGGGTAGACTTCTAAAAAGAGAATTCTGGAAGTCAACATAATTAAACAAAGAGGAAAATGTGCCAGACAGGAGTGGGTGGGGGCTGTTTTCTCTTTGTGGTTGGCTGTGGTGCGTTCAGGAGTCCTTGCCTAAGATGAGGTTCCTGAGCTTCCAGTAGGCGACTGGCTGCCCAAGAGACCCCGGGCTCCGCGAGGAGACGGCGCAGGTGTCGGGGCTCCGGGCAGGTGAGAGGCCGCGGCTCCAGGAGGCCCGCCCGGACGGGTCCACAGTCCTGCCTCGCCGCGGCTCGCTGCGATCCGAGGGCGGAGCGGGACGCGCAGGAACCCGGCCCGTCGGGCGCGGCTCACACCCGTGCTCGGCTCACACCCGTGCTCTTCCTGCGCGCTCGGCCTCACTTAGCGGCCGGAGCCGCTGCTTTATCTCTCGTCCATCTCTGTCCTCCGACCTCTGCCCAGCACTGCACGCGTCCAGACTGGAGAAACTCTCCGAAGGAGCTGGGGAAGCGCGTCCTCCGCTCGCCCTGGCACCGCGGGTCGCCCGGCTCGGGGGCTGGGACGGGCGGCGCCAGAGGTGGTGCTCCCTGTCCAGGAGGGGACGGTGAAGAGGGCATCTCTAGTCCCGGGATGCGACAGTCCCGGTTTCTCCTTCGGGCCCCCTCGCGGCGCGCACGAACTCTAGGGGAAGTTGGCTGTAAAGTTTCCGAGAGCGGCGTGGGCTCGTGCGAGGGAAGCGCGGGGCGGGGAGGCGAGGACAGAAGTGCTCCTCGCGGCGTCTTTGTTCTGCTCCGGAGGAGAGACCTTGGCCGGGAGTCGCCAGGCGGGTACGGGGACCTACCGCCGCGACATTCGGGACCCACCGGGACCCTCCCCTCCATGCCCCTCCCCCCATAGGCCAGCCCGGGACGCGGCACCCAAGTCCCCCAGCTTCCTCCCACCCCATCCCTCCACCCCCAAACTTCGCCAACCCGCCAAGATCCCAAGCTGGGATGCGGAGAAAGGAAAGAGGGTGTAGGCAAAGGTGCGCAACGGGCTGGATACCAACTGGAGGGTGGGGGTTGGTGTTGGAATTTTCTTTCGCCCTAGAAATTGCTTCCCAGTGCGGGCCCCCACCCTCTCCTATTTCCCCCAGCTCCCTGCTTTCCTTTTCTTCAATTCTAGTGGATCTAGAAGGAAAACGAGTGCCGCTCTGAGTCACGCAGCGAGCCAATGCTGTAGCCCGAAGTTAGGATCAGGGTCGAGGGGTGGAGGACCATGAGGTTGGGGTCCCCATTCTGGAAGTGGAGGATGGCTGGAAAGGACCTGGGGAAGGGTCGGGAGCTGTTCCTTGTCCGAGACACCTGATTTGTCCCGGACAGGGAGCGGGGGAGGGGAAGGAAAGAGGGGATGCTTGTCTGGGACTTGTCGCGGCAGGGGGTAGAGGATGGGGAGGCGGCCTGAGACCCCGAGCCAGATCTCTGGGGGTGAGCAGGAGTATGTGGTGTAGGGAAGAGGACGAGTGAGCCGCGCTTGGCTCTAGGGTCATAGGGAGTGCGGTGATCTAGAAAGCCTTGCCATCGCAGTTTGGGATGAGGGGGAGTTCGGGGCCTGAGAAGGTGGGCGCGATGCTGGAGCTGGGCATCCTTCCTCAGAGCCCCTGGACCGAGTTGCGCTGCGCCTGCAGCAACAGGTAGCCCCGAGGGGTTGGGGAGGCTCCGGCCGAATCCCGAGCTAGCCTTTGTCCTGCCACTTGGAGGGCTCTCCAGAGGGACACCGTGGGTGGGGGTAGGTGGGGAAGGGCGGGAGAGGAGAGTTTCCTAACACTTGGAGCCCCTGTGAGTGGTTGTGTGTGTTGGGGTGGAGGAGGGTGCGTCCGAGAGGAGGAAGGAGGATGAGGCGGCCAGCCTGCGCCCCACCTCTGATTGTGTAAGCGTCTTTCTCGGGATTGACCCCTACCCTTTGGATTTTGAATTTGGGAATGAAGAAAGACGGACAGAAACTCGATGCCCAAGTGAATGGTGATTCATACTGATTGGCAGGGAAAGTGCAAACAAAGAGGTGCATCTCCGGGAAACAATGATTTTGGAGATCTCCTGCCCACCACCGGACTTGTACGCGGTGCGGAGGGGGCCAGGGCTGGCATCTCCGGGGAAAGTTTCCAGCCAGGCAGTGGGAGGAGACGCTCCGGGTAGAGTTGCGAGGAACTGGGGACCTAGCAGCCCCAGCTCGCCTCGGAGGTTCCCGAGCCGGGCGGGAGATTCGGGGAGAGGGAGGGGGCTGGGAGGGAGGGGAGGGAGAGAGGAAGAAGGGGTGAGAGGGAGAAACCTGCCGCCGCTCGCCGCCTCTTTGTCTGCTCCGGGACTTGGAACAAAAGGGGGAATTCTGATGAACTCTCTTTCCTCCCCTCTCCCCCGGACGCCGGGGTGTCTCTCACAACTTTGCCGCCGCGACTTTCTCTGCTGTCAGGCCAGGAAAAAGTGTCCGAGCGCCTCGCAGACTGCAGCAGGGGAAAGGTCTCTTAAAAATGCGACCAAGTGGGGAAGAAGGTGAGTGAGGGCTGTTGTCTTGTTTACCTCTCTCCCCTCCACTCGTCCAGCTCCCCGCCCTTCGGAGGGCAGAGGATTCGCTCAGTGGCAAAGTTTGGCTGCCTGGTAAATTGTACCTCCTTTCCCCGTTCCCTTCTCTTTTGTTCTTTAAAGAACTCGCGTAGATTGTTTCATTTGTTTACTTTTAATAGGCAAAAGCCAAGCAGGGGTTTATCTCTTGTGCTTCTTTATAGGAGGGGTTGGGGGGATGGGGAGGAGGGTATCCGCAGGGTGGGGTGCGGGGTATTGCCTCGCTTTCTTCCAGCTGCGCTCCTGTAGGGATGAATTGGCAGAAATTGATGGGGGCAAGTTCAGCCTCGCTCCCACCCCAGCCCTGACTTTGGTCCTGCAAAAGGAAGCAATATGGATGTGGGGGTCGTTAGTATAACTTAGCTGTCTGCAGAGCGCTCTGTAGATACCACGCACCATATAAAAACGCAGCAACAATGGAAGGAAGAAAGGTTTGGGTTGGAGGGGGTTGGACCCTTGTGTTGGCGGTCAAGGAGGAGTTTACAACAAACAGATAAGGGTTTGGAAAGTTTTCTTTGGGGCTGAGATGGGGTGGAGGAAGCCACAGGTTCCAGACTGTCAGAGATGCAGGGATGGAGGGGATGGGGCCTGGACCACTACTTAGAGCCATCCAGTCCGCCCTTTGCAGTTTCACGACCCACCCGGAATAACCCAGGCTATCCTTGGGATCCGTCCTCACCTCTCACTTTCTATCACCCCCATCCCCAACCCCATTTCAGTGTGTTTCAATAGAAAGCGGAACGTGAGCCCCAGAAGCTCCTCTGACCCAGTCTTCCGCCCCGCCTTTTGTGTTTTAACCTTTTGTTTCTAACGGCCACGCCCGCCCCAAAGAGGGGTGGCTGTTTCTGCTTCTGCCGGGTGTAGAGGCAGCGCGATCCACTCCGTGTTCTTAGGCTAAAGGAGACGCCCTAACTTTGTTTCCTAAGTAGCTTAACTTCGGAATGTTTCTAGGTTGGATCATGCTCAAATGAGGGGAACACTCCACACCTAGTAAACATTGCCACTTTAGGTACAATCTCTCCCAGCGCTTTTCCGCTTTATAAGGAGTTGTTTATCCCATACTGTCATTTGGTTTGTAGAAAAAGCATTTTGGAGGCCGGGCGCAGTGGCTCATGCCTGTAATCCCAGTACTTTGGGAGGCTGAGAGGGGTGGATCACTTGAGGTCCTGCGTTCGGGACCAGCCTGGGCCAACATGGTGAAACCCCATCCGTCTCTACTAAAATACAAAAATTAGCTGGACGTGGTGGTGCATGCCTGTAATCCCAGCTCTTCGGAGGCTGAGACAGGAGAATCGCTTGAACCCAGGAGACAGAGGTTGCAGGGAGCCGAGATGGCACCATTGCACTCCATCCTGGGGGACAGAGCCAGGCTCCGTCTCAAAAAAAAGAAAAGAAAAGAAAAGAAAAAGAATTTTGGAGACTGAGGTTAGGGGTTTGTTGAAAGTGGGTATGCTCTATCTGAGGTGATATCTAGATACTGGGAATATGTAGAATAGACTTTTTGAATTCTACTTGCAGATTAACCTAAAGGTTATTATCTTCAGGTATGTTTTGTGAGATCATTTTTAATGCCAAGATTGTTTATCACCTTCTCCACTTTGTTCTCTGCTATATTCCGAAGTGCTAGCGGCTTTCTTCACGCCCTTGGGCTTACTCACTTTTTACAGGACAAATGAAACATCAAACCGCGTGCACTGCTAATAACTTGAGGAAATGCCCAAACAGTGTCTTTTAACTTCTTCAAGTTTGGATTCTGTATAGTAGTAGTTACTGTTGAAGACTTGTACCTAGAAATGATTCAAGTGCTAGAACAACATAGTTTTTCAATTGTATAGGTGTAATTACTATTGTTAGCATCTAGAAAACATCATGCATTTGCTGGAATACTTCCTGGCACTGACCTTCTTCATTCTGAGTTGTTCTCACTTCATCTTTCTATCAGCCAGCAATATGGAAGTACCAAGACAAGGTCAAATCATTCCTGGATGGAAAGTCATCACACGTCTTTACCTGGAGTTATTTAAAAGTTAACGTTGGCATTTTTGATGATACCTTTTCTATATGGATTACAATTTGATCGCTGGGAATTCTCCACCTTGAAGAAGGTATGTTGCTTTTTACGTACTCTACGAGGAGTTCATTTTTGGTCGGGGGCTTACACCCAGAGATTCGACTAGTTATTTTGAACGGCTGTGTGATCAGAGTGATTTCGGAACTTTGGATTTCCTTGTTTGAAACTGTTTTCTGTAGATCCTTTTTTATTTGGGATGATGATTTGGGTACTTCTGATGGAATTTTATTAATTTTACCATGTGTTCTTCAACATCATTACACATAATGAATGTGGATTATGGTCACGAAGGAAATTTTATAATCATGACACATCTAATAGGCCAATGTCCTACTCTATTTATGATTGATTGGCTTCTTAAATATTGCAGTAGATACTTCTAAGTTCTGTGTTTGCAGAACTTATGTGGTTTGCATTACTATTATTTTTCTTCATTTTCACACTTCATTTTAGTAAACAAAATCGAAAAATGGCCCAAAATAAATGTCTAAGGGCTGGGAGTCTATATAAGATACAGTAAGTTCTCTCAGAATGAAAACCTTGACTTTAAAAACAGAGCCCATACATTCGTTTAATCTTTACGGCACACATGAACTTTATACAGTGGTCGTAAGAGTCTTACACAATTAATTTTTGTTCGTCTCTATGAGAAAGTAGTTAAAAATCACATAACTACAGTTGGTAATATAAAAAGTTAATTTTGATGTGGTATTTATAATCCTTGTTTAGTAACTGTTTGCCATGGAAACTGAGAGCTTGCTTTCTGTGGTCTGGTCAAATAAATTAATTGGGAATTGGAAATATTTTTATCCTGTTATGAGTAACAAAGTAACATTACAGTTTGCTTCTTTCTAGTTGTGTAAACATAAATAAGCTACTTAAGCTTCCTGGGCTTCAGTTATTACCGATAAAATGAAGGTTAAGTTAAATAACTGAAAAGATTTGAAAAGTCTTTTAACTTGAGATTCTATGACGTGTAGCTTGCCTCTGTAAATAAGGTACATCCTCTCTTGTAAAGATTGTTTTACATCATTGAACAGTGGAGTTACCAGCATGATAAACTTAACATGCTTTAAATTTTTTGTAAAGTATACTCTTGACTAAGTGTGCTGGGTGGAAATTTCAAATTTCCTTAAACGTTCTCAATAAAAGTTTGCTGGAATATTTTTTGGAGGTGGAAAGTACAGTATTATTTCCTGACAAGGGTTTTACCTACAAATGTCTGAAGTATATTTGAATTTGTTATAATGGCCATGCAGAGTTGGGATCGAGATTTAGAAACACTTTGGATTGAAACAGACCTGAGTTCGAATCACAGCCTAGGCAGTTACTAACTATCATACTCACCAGGTTACTTGATTTTCATGGGTCGGAATTTCCTCATTTGCAATGTGCATATCCTAACACTTACCTCATAGGGTTGTTGTAAGTAATATATTTTTAAAAAGCATAGAGGTAAGAAAAAGCAGAGGGTTAGGCATCTGTAAACATATAATAAAAAGTACTGTCACTCGCTTTCACAATGACTTAGTGATGTTTTAACACTACTAACTTTCTTTGTCGTCTGTCTTACAAGTTTCAAGCCGCATTAACCAAATATTCACTGAAATATCAAAGTCCATTTGGACAGAAGTTTGTATCTGTTTAAATGTTTCAACTAAGTGCAGATTAATTTGCTTCAACAAATGTTTATTTACATTGTACTATGCATAAGTATGTTTCTTTTCTTTTTTTTTTTTTTTTTTTTGAGACGGAGTCTCACTCTGTCACCCAGGCTGGAGTGCAGTGGCTCACGGCAACCTCCATCTCAGGAGCTGGGACTACAGGCACCCACCACCAAGCCTGGCTAATTTTTGTATTTTTAGTAGAGACAGGGTTTCACCATACTGGTCAGGCTGGTCTCGAACTCCTGACCTCAGTTGATCATCCTGCCTCGGCCCCACAAAGTGCTGGGATTACAGGCATGAGTCACTGCGCCCGGCCTGCGTAAACATATTTCTGAAGGTCATGGCTTCACCTTGGAGTATGTGGCTCTCCATTTCCTTAGAGAAATATCTGTAGGTTGAGATAATAGTGACTTTCTATAACTGGCTTACTGAAATTCTCTATTTTCAATGCTATCAATGATTTAGATATGGTTTAAAAACTTGTGTTTATTCACTTTTCAGCTAAAATATAAAGTGATGGTTCAGTGGTTTCTTGAGGAAATCAAGAACTATAGCACATTTTCTAATACTAATTTTACAGAATGCTCTTTAGTTAAATAAAAAACTTATAGTTAATATAAATAGCACTTAAAAGAATAGCATTTCATTTTGAAATGAAGTCTCAAGTTACGGATTTTCATTTTCTAGGTCTGTAATATAACAATATGCATTGCCCTCTGAGTGATTATTTAGCAAGGAAGATGATATTCATTTTACCTTTAGGAAGTTTCAGATAGGAATGTTAAGGTATTACTTCTCATTTGTAATTTACTAGCAGATATTTGCCTAGATATGATAATGTTAATAATAAAACTATGGAATTAATCAATATTAAAATAGAAAAAGATTTTCTTTTTTAGATGGAGTCTCTCTCTGTTGCCAGGCTGGAGTGCAGTGGCGTGATCTTGGCTCACTGCAACCTCCGTCTCCCAGAGATTCTCCTGCCTCACCCTCCTGAGTAGCTGGGACTGCAGGCGTGCACTACCACGCCCAGCTAATTTTTCTATTTTTAGTAGAGACAGGATTCAAAAATACAAAAATTAGCTGGGCATAGTGGTGCGTGCCTGTAATCCCAGCTACTCGGGAGGCTGAGGCAGGAGAATTGCTTGAACCCAGGAGGCGGAGGTTGTGATGAGCTGAGATAGTGCCATTCCACTCCAGTCTGGGTAATAACAGCGAAACTCCGTCTCAAAAAAAAAAAAAGAAAACCTAAATATTCAGCGATGCCTTCTAAACATAATATCATGCATGCTAAGCATCTCATAAGTAAATCAAAAGCATTTATTTAACGTAGACCTTTGTATGACGTCAGGGAGGTGATGGCCGTGTTTGGTTGTGTTGTGAGTACCACGGCTCCTCGCTTCTTTGCTACGAGTTTCTTTTGGCACTAGTGTGTTTTCCCAAATTTACTGTGATTTCTTCTTTGTGGCTCCCATTTGCTGGTTTTTAAATTCCGTCTGTAAGAACTTTGATGATAATTCTTCCCATTATTGGTAAAGATACAGGCATTTAGAAGGATGTTTTTCATGAATCTGGGAAGCCTACTAGCTTCATTTTTTTCCTCGTTTATTATTTTAAGGAATATTTACTTAGTACTTTCTGTGTGCTGGGTATTGTTTTAACCATTGAGGACACAGAAGTGAACAAAATTAAAGTCCCTGCACTCTTTAGAGTGGGCAACTGGGGCAACTAGGAATGCTATTGAGAAGAGTAAAGGAGGGAGAGAGTAGAAGGGGAGAGAGTCGCACACTTCAGTTGGATGGTGGGGGATGACCTCCTGGAGAAGGTGACATGTCAGGATGGATTGGAAGGAAGTGAAGGAACGGGCGACGTGATGCTGGAGAGGAGAGGATGCAGCTAGGGGAAGTGACAAGCGTCTGATATATTCAGAGAAAGCAAGGAGGGTGCAAGGGTGCAGTGGCTGGAGTGGAGGGAGCAGTGGAGATAGCGGTGGGAGAGGAAAGAGGAGCACGGTGGGTAGGTGCCAGTAGCCTTGAAGGCCATGGTAAAGACTTAGGATTTCCTTTGTTTTCTTTTTTTTTTTTTTTTTGAGACAGAGTTTTGCTCTTGTCATCCAGGCTGGAGTGAGGTAGCCTGATCTCAGCTCACTGCAACTTCTGCCTCCTGGGTTCAAGCGATTCTCCTGCTTGAGCCTCCCAAGCAGCTGGGATGTCTGCCACCATGACTGGCTAATTTTTGTAGTTTTGGTAGAGACGGGGTTTTGCCATGTTGGCCAGGCTGGTCTCGAACTCCTGACCTGGTGATCCACCTGCCTCAGCCTCCCAAAGCGTTGGGGTTACAGGTGTGAGCCACCCCGCCTGGCAAGATTTGGGATTTTATACTGAGGGAGGTGGGATGTTATTGAAGGATTTTAACGGATGAATGCCCTGCTGTAACAGGATTACTCTGGCTGATGTGTTGAGACCAGGTGAAAGGGGTGGGCAGGGGCAGAAATGGGGAAACCGTTTAGGAAGCTCTTTCAGTTATCCTAATGAGAGGTGGTCTTGACTGGTAACGGTAAAAGTAACATAGAGATAGTGAAAAGGAGTTGAAGTCTGAATGTATTTTGGTGTTAAAGTTTTTCTGGTGGGTTGGATGGGAAGAATGAGAGGAGTCGAGTATGAGTCTGAGATTTTTGTCCTGAGCTCCCGGAAGGACCAAATAGCTATTAACTGAGATGAGAATCAGACTTGGGGCAGAGGAGATCAGTTCAGCTTGGATGCATTAGAAATAAGATACTTCCTTTTTGAGATGGAGTCTCGCTCTGTCGCCCAGACTGGAGTGCAGTGGGGCGATCTCGGCTCACTGCAACCTCTGCCTCCTAGGTTCCAGTGATTTTCCTGTTTCAGCCTCCCAAGTAGCTGGAATTATAGACACCTGCCAGCATGCCCGTCTGATTTTTCATTATTAGTAGAGATGGGGTTTCGCCTTGTTGACCTAGCTGGTCTTGAACTTCTGACCTCAGGTGATCCACCCACCTTGACCTACGAAAGTGCTGGGATTACTGGTGTGAGCCACTGTGCCTGGCCAAAATTAAGATACTTTTTTTGAGGTAGAGTCTTGCTCTGTTGCCCAGGCTGGAATGAGGGGGCTCAATCTTGGCTCACTGCAACCTCCGCCTCCCAAATTCAAGTGATTCTCTTGCCTCAGCCTCCTGAGTAGCTGGGATTACAGGTGTACATCACCATGCCTAGCTAATTTTTGTATTTTCAGTAGATGTAGGGTTTCACCATGTTGGTCAGGCTGGTCTAGAACTCCTGACTTTGTGATCTGCCTGCCTTGGCCTCCTAAAGTGCTAGGATTACAGATGTGAGCCACCACGCCCGGCCCGAAAATTAAGGTACCTTCAAAGCATTCAGTCAATTTGATACACAAGTCTGGTTTTCAGAGAAGTCTAGAGACACAGATTTGTGAGTTGTAAGAAATTAAATGTTATTTAAAGCCGGGAGACTGGTTAGTATTATCTGGGAGTGAGTATAGAAAGAAAAGAGATTTGGCCAGCCCCAGTGGCTCAACCCTGTAATCCCAGCACTTTGGGAGGCCGAGGCGGGTGGATCATGGGGTCAGCAGATTGAGACCATCCTGGCCTACATGGTGAAACCCGTTTCTACTAAAAACACAAAAATTAGTTGCGCGTGGTGGCGGGCACCTGTAGTCCCAGCTACTTGGGAGGCTGAGGCAGGAGAATCGCTTAAACCCAGGAGGCAGAGGTTACAGTGAGCTGAGAGCGCGCCACTGCGCTCCAGCCTGGGTGACAGAGCGAGACTCAAAAAAGAAAAGAAAGGAAAGGAAAAAAGAGGCCAGGCGCGGTGGTTCACACCTGTAATCCTAGCACTTTGGGAGGCTGAGGTGGTTGGATCACCTGAGGTCTGGAGTTCAAGACCAGCCTGGCCATCATGGTGAAACCTCATCTTTAAAAAAAAAAAGGAAAAAAGAAAAGAGGTCTAGATAGCTTTAAGGTCCTCCAGATTTAGACGTGGCAGGAAGTAGTGATAATGAAAAGGGAGTGCTGCTGGGGTGAAAGCCCAGGGAAGGAAGTGTTTCCAGGAGGAAGGCAAGACCATCTGTGTCAAGCACTGCTGAAGGGTGAAGATAAGAACAGAATAGATCTGTGGGTTGAAGCATTTCTGAGGTCAATGCTCACTGAGAGTCTTCACTAGAGCAGTCTGGACAGAATGGAGAGATCATCACATCATCTTCCTAAATTGTGTGGTCCATTAAATACCTATAAAAAATCCCATCTATTCAAACTAAAATTTGGCAGTACTTTATAATTGATAAAAATGCTTTCACATATATTATCTTGAAAGATAATGAGAGATGGGATAATATCTAGGTTTATCTTACAGAAGAAGAAATTGAGACTCAGAAGTAACGTGATTTATTCGGAGTCACACAAAAGAAAGACAGAACCGCCTTGTAACTTGAAACCCTTTGCCATTCACAGTAGGGGAGATGGCAATAGTGAAATCAATTCCAACATTGTTTGATAGAGGTGTTAGTGGTGATATGAAGTATAGAATTAAAGTAGAGGAGGGAGTGATGGTTTATTGGGTCAGGGAAGACTTTCTTGACTTGGGATTTAAAAGGTATGTAGCGTTTTGAGAGACAGTCAAAGAAAGGAACATCTTAGGCTTGGAAAACATGGAGGCATGAAACAACATGGAGTCTGGAATGTGTTTGGGATGCTCCAGCCATTTCGCTCCTGTTGACCCTGCAGGGGAGTAGGTGGGAGCTAGGATGAGAGACAAGTGCTAGCTCACATTAAAATTGAAATTGGGTTTTGTTTGTTTGTTTTTTGAGACAGAGTCTTACTGTGTCACCCAAGCTGGAGTGCAGTGGTGCGATCTCGGCTCATGGCAACCTTTGCCTCCTGGGTTCAAACGATTCTCCTTCCTCAGCCTCCCAAGTAGTTGGTATTACAGGCATGCGTCACCACCTCGCCCAACTAATTTTTAATATTTTTAGTAAACACAAGGTCTCACCATGTCGGCCAGGCCTGTCTCCAACCCCTGACCTCAGGTGTTCTGCCCACTTCAGCCTCCCGAAGTGCTAGGATTACAGGCGTGAGCCACCATGCCCAACTTGAAATAGAGCTTTAACAGCACAACTCCTAGGTACCATTTTTATGTACCGCAGACCCTGTAAGTTATAAACCTGATTAGAAATGATGGAACATATGTACCTTACCACAAATGTATGTTTTCAAAACTGGAATTTTCCTCCAAAATTAAATGTATGTCTGAATCATATACCACTGAGTAGGCTCTGGTGACTCTGTGTCTAGTCTATAGCAATCAGAAGGTATTTGGCCTCAAGTAAGAAAATAGTCAACTAAGGATTTTTATTTCTTTTTTTTTATTGTTACATCAGGAATATCATTGTTCCTAGTCAGCTTGCAACCTAGGATAGGAAGGGTGAATATTTGTCTTTCACACACACACACACACACACACACACACACACACACACACTCAGAGCCATGAATGACTCTTTGTATTGTTGGCTGGGCATGGTGGCTCACGCCTGTAATCCTAGCACTTTGAGTGGCCAAGGCCGGTGAATTGATTGAGCCCAGGAGTTCGAGACCAGTCTGGGAAACGTGGTGAAACCTCATCTCTACCAAAAATACAAAAAATTAGGTGGGTGTGGTGGCACATGCCTGTAGTCCCAGCTATCCAGGTAGCTGCAGTGGGAGGGTCACTAGAGCCTGCGAGGTAGAGGCTGCAGTGAGCTGTGATGGCATCACTGACCTCCAGCCTGGGCAACAGAGCAAGACTCTCTCTCAAAAAAAAAAAAGTCTTTGTGTGGACACGTGTTTTTATTTCTCTTGGGTGTGGACACCTAGGAGTTCAATTGTGGATTGTATAATAATTTATATTCAACTTATTTTCTCTCTCTCTCGTTTTTTTTTTTTGTGTGTGTGTGTGTGTATGTGTGTGTGTGTGTGTGTGTGACTGCGTTTCACTCTTGTTGCCCAGACTGGAGTGCAATGGTATAATCTCGGCTCACTGCAACCTCCGCCTTCCCTGGTTCAAGCCATTCTTCTGCCTCAGCCTCCTGAGTAGCTGGGATTATAGGCATCTGCCACCACGCCTGGCTAATTTTTTGTATTTTTAGTGGAGATGAGGTTTCACTGTTTTGACCAGGCTGGTCTTGAACTCCTGATCTTCGGTGATCCACCTGCCTTGACCTCCCAAAGTGCTAGGGTTATAGGCGTGAACCATCGTGTCCAGCTATGTTCAACTTAAAAAAAATTTTTTGAGATGAAGTTTCGCTCTTGTTGCCTGGGCTGGAGTGCAATGGTGGGATCTCAGCTCACTGCAACCTCCACCTCCTGGGTTCAAGTGATTCTCCAGCTTCAGCCTCCTGAGTAGCTGAGATTCCAGGCACCCTCTACTGCGCCCAGCTAATTTTTATATTTTTAGTAGAAATGGGGTTTCATTATGTTGGCCAGGATGGTCTCAAACTGGGTGGTCTCGAACTCCTGACCTCATGATCTGCCGCCTCGGCCTCCCAAAGTGCTGGGATTACAGGTGTGATCCACGTGCCTGGCCTATATTCAACTTTTTAAGACACCAGCAAACTGTTTTCCACAGTGACAATACCATGTTACAGGTGGGAAGTTTTTACCAGCCATATATGAGGATTTCAGTAGCTCCAAATCCTGGCCTTTTGTATATCTTTTTTTTTTTTTGAGACGGAGTTTCGCTTTTGTTACCCAGGCTGGAGTGCAATGGCATGATCTCGGCTCACCGCAACCTCCGCCTTGTGGATTCCAGCAATTCTCTTGCCTCAGCTTCCCGAGTAGCTGGGACTACAGGCGCGCACCACCATGCCCGGCTAATTTTTGTATTTTTAGTAGAGACGGGGTTTCACCTTGTTGACCAGGATGGTCTCGATCTCTTGACCTTGTGATCCATCCGCCTGGGCCTCCCAAAGTGCTGGGATTATAGGCATGAGCCACTTGTGTATCTTTTTAAGAGTGAGGAAAAACTTTCACATAAGTCTACAAGAGGACTTCCCAGGGTAAATACAGTAGTCCATGACAAACACTAGTCACTGATAAGCGGCCACTCTGAGGGTTTAGAGTGATCTACTGACACCCCAGGCCCGGGAAGGGCTCATAATGCTTATCAGGGCGCAGTGTCAGAACACAGTTGAAGGGGGTGACTGTTGGAGGCATCCATGTGTCATGTGTCAGGGTAAGGATGGATCATTGATTTAAACATACAGAGTAGTATGTACGTAACTATCCTGATTTTATTATTTATTTATTTATTGAGAGGGAGTCTTACTCTGTCGCCCAGGCTGGCGTGCAGTGGCATGATCTCGGCTCACTGTAACCTCTGCCTCCTGGGTTCAAGCCATTTCCCTGCCTCAGCCTCCCAAGTAGCTGGGATTACAGGCACCCGCCACCACACCTGGCTAATTTTTGTATTTTTAGTAGAGATGGGGTTTCACCATGTTGATCAGGATGGTCTCGATCTCTTCACCTCGTGATCCACCCACCTCGGCCTCCCAACGTGCTGGGATGACAGGCTTGAGCCATTGCGCCCGGCCGAAACTGTAGTTTTAATACTAATAGCTTGGATTATATAGTGACTTTTTTTTTCCCTTGGGACAATGTCACTGTAGCCCAGGCTGGAGTGCAGTGGTGTGACTACGATTCACTGCAGCCTCTCCCTCCCTGGCCCAGGTGATCTTCCTATCTCATCCTCCCGAGTAGCTGGGACTGCAGGCACACACCACCATGCCCAGCTAATTTTTTAATTTTTTGTAGAGACATGATTTCACCATGTTTCCCAGGCTGGTCTTGTACTCCTGGGCTCTAGTGATAGCAGTCTGCCTGCTTCAGCCTCTCAAAGTGCGGGGATTACAGGTGTGAGGTACCAAGCCAGGCCATCACTTTTTTTTTTTAATGCAGACAACTCTAGTAGTTCTCTCATTGTAGACTATTTCATTTTAGAGATAAGAAAAACCAAGAAGATAAATTTAAATTGGTTTTTTTTTTCCTGAGACAGAGCTTTGCTCTTGTTGCCCAGGCTGGAGTGCAGTGGCGCAATCTTGGCTCACTACAACCTCCATCTCCTGGGGTCCAGCCATTCTTCTGCCTCAGCCTCCTGAGTAGCTGGGACTACAAGTGCCCACTACCACGGCTGGATAATTTTTGTAATTTTAGTAGAGATGGGGTTTCACCACGTTGGCCAGGCTAGTCTCAAACTCCTAACCTCAGGTGATCCACTCACCTCGGCCTCCCAAAGTGCTGAGATTACAGGTGTGAGCCACCACGTCTGGCGAAGGTTCTTAATTATTCGTGTTAGTGGATATGAAGTATACATCTTAAAATCTGTAGTTCAGTATTCTGTTTCTCAGTGAAGTGGTAGAGAAGTGGTGACCATTACAGAAATACTTGTGCAACTATACATGCATACATATAAATATATATATATATATGTGTATGCATATTTTTTTATTTGAGAGGTAATCTCACCCTGTCAACCAGGCTGGAAGTGCAGTGGTGTGGTTTCGGCTCACTGCAACCTCTGCCTCCCGGGTTCAAGTGATTCTCTTGCCTCAACCTCCCAAGTAGCTGGGATTACAGGTGCACACCACCACGCCCAGCTAATTCTTGTATTTTTAGTAGAGACAGGGTTTCACCATGTTGCCAGGCTGGTCTCTCACTCCTGACTTTGTGATCTGCCCGCTTCGGCCTCCCAGAGTGCTGGGATTATGGGAGTGAGCCACCGTGCCTGGCTGTGCAACAGTATCTTACACATCATCTTACTTGATTCTCCCTGGAATTCCATGTAATAGGTGTTAATAACATTCTGATTTCATAGGTGAAGAAACTGGCATTCAGAGAAATGTCCAGTTCAAGTTACCAAACTTGTAGATTGCAGAATGCAACTCTTTTGACCTTGCACTAGATATTAGGGACCAGTAATGTAAACCAGAAAGAGAATGTTTCCTCGAGAACTCCCACTCTTCCTGATAATTTGTCTAGTTTCACCTTGACACTTACTCTTATTCCGCAATTACTGTGACTATATCTTGAGATCCAAACATTTAATGAGGCTTAAAAAGCGGATGGTCTATTTTGCTGGTGTTTGTAGATTTCGGAGCGAGAGATTGTGTTGCAAGCAGCAGTTGAGAAGCCGGCATGATGGTGAAACTCGTCTGTGTTCAAGCGTTTTACTTGTCAGATTTTAATGGATAGCGTCATTATTTCTAAGGAACTCCCAAAGATGATACATAGCAGTATTCGTAGGGTCCTCATTCTACAGCAAAAGAAAAATGATTTTCAGGTCATCCTTTCATCTGCTGCCTTCTTCAAGCCAGTTGTCCAAGGAAGTTCAGGCAAGCTCACAATTCCTGAATTTGGACTGACTCGATATCTTTAGCCCTCAGCATACACTGACATTCTTCCTGACTGCTGCCCTCCTCCTAGAAATACTGAATCGAAGACTTCCCTGTGGCTTGCACCTTGCTTTGTCTATGTGTTTCGGCCTCTCTCTCCCTTTCTGTATGTGTGAGAGAAAAGGATCTCTATGCAATGACATGCTGTTAATTAGATCTAGCTCTTCTTCTGCCCCATCTACTTTGGTGAGTAGCTGCTTTGGACTGTGATGAACTCTAGGGACTCTCCTTTTTTTCTGTGTTGTTGTTGTTCTTTGTTGTCGTTTTCTAGAGACTGAGTCTTGCTCTATCACCCAGACTGTACTCCCATGAGTGCAGTGGTACAATCAGCTCACTGCAGCCTCGGACTCCTGGATTCAAGTGATCTTCCCTCCTCAGTCTCCTGAGTAGCTGGAACTCTAGGTGCATGCCACTATGTCTAGCTAATTGTTTTTTTATTTTTTGTATAGAGACATGGTCTTGCTGTTTCATTCAGGCTGATCTGGAACTCCTGAGCTCAAACAATCCTCCCATCTTGGCCTCCCAAAATGTTGGGATTACAGGCGTGAGCCACCACACCCAGTCTCTTCTTATTGTTTGTGATGGGCCTACGCCAGGCCAGAGGTAGGCCTGAGTGACCTGGTTCATGCCTTTCTTCCCACTTACAGGATTGGGTCCCACTAGCTTTCTGGATCTTACCACTCCAATAGAGAAATAAGACTCTCTTTTCTTTCTTTTTTTTTTGTTTTAAAGATGGAGTTTCACCATAATGGCCAGATTGGTCTTGAACTCCTGACCTCAGGTGATCCACCCATCTCAACCTCCCAAGGTGCCAGGATTACAGGCGTGAGCCTCCGCACGTGGCAAGACTCTCTTTTCTAAAAGCCTAGAGCAGGCAGGGCGCCATGGCTCACGCCTGTAAACCCAGCACTTTGGGAGGCCAAGGCAGGTGGATCACCTGAGGTCAGGAGTTCGGGACCAGCCTGGCCAACATGGTGAAACCCTGTTTCTACTCAAAATACAAAAATTAGCCAGGCATGGTGGTGGACGCCTGTGGCCCCAGCTACTCAGGAGGCTGAGGCAGGAGAATTGCTTGAACCCAGGAGGTGGAGATTGCAGTGAGCCGAGATCGTGCCATTGCACTTCAGCCTGGGCAACAAGAGCAAAAATCTGTCCCCTGCAAAAATTAAAAATACATAAATAAATAAAACTATAAAATAATGATTTTTTAAAAGCCTAGAGCGGAACTGGGCCAACCTGCACTTGTTTGTCTTCTTTTTCCTTGGGTTTGAACTCAGCCTGCCTTCCTGCGAGGTGGGTTTCTTTCATTGCGAGGTCTTGAGCCCCTGATTTTCAGTACTGGCTGGGAAGGAAGAAGAGAACTCAAGCTTTCTTTAATATTCTACACCAGAAGTTTCATAGCCTATGCAAGGCCTGGACCTACATCTGCACAATAACTCTGGCATAAAGAGTGAGTCCTTAAGGCTGAGCACGGTGGCTCACACCTGTAATCCCAGCCCTTTGGGAGGCGGAGGCAGGTGGATCACGAGGTCAAGAGATCGAGACCATCGTGGCCAACATCGTGAAACCCCATCTCTACTAAAATACAAAAATTAGCTGGGCGTGGTGGTGCGTGTCTGTAGTCCCTGCTACTTAGGAGGCTGAGACAGGAGAATTGCTTGAACCTGGGAGGCAGAGGTTGCAGTGAGCCGAGATCACACCACTGCACTCCAGCCTGGCACCTGGTGATGGAGTGAGACTCTGTCTAAAACAAAAATGAACAAGGAAGAGTGAGTCCTTGATATGCTGGTTGGCGAGCTGGACTGTTAGAATGTGTAATGGGGACCCTTTCACATTGCCTTCTTTGGAAGGCAAATACAATTTAAAGGCAAGAAGTCTAAAAACTCAGAAACCCAGAGGGGGAGGCAGTTTTTTGTTCTCTGGCTTTGTTTGGTGACCCCCATGTGACCTGTCCTCATTATCTATTTTTTTTTTTTTTGAGACGGAGTCTCCCTGTGTTGCCCAGGCTGCAGTACAGTGGTGGAATCTCGGCTCACTGCAACCTCTGCCTCCCAGGTTCATGTGATTCTCCTGCCTCAGCCTCTTGAGTAGCTGGGACTACAGGTGCACACCACCACACCTAGCTAATTTTTGTATTTTTTATTAGAGACAGGGTTTCATCATATTGGTCAAGCTGGTTTTGAACTCCTGACCTCATGATCTGCCTCCCAAAGTGCTGGGATTACAGGCATGAGCCACCGTGCCCAGCCCGTCCTCATTATCTTTAGCCCCCAGCATACTCTGACATTCTGGAAGGCTGCCCCTTCCTGACTTCCCCCTCCTCCTAGAAATACATCCTACTGCGTTAGCACAGTCAAGATGCCAGTCCCTGATGGCTGATCATTTTTGTTGGCATGATTAGTTATGAGAAAACCCTGCTGAAATGCCACCTACTATACATTTGGTCTCAGCGATTAAACGGAAAGAGATGGTAAGTCAACAAAAATTACCAGCATGTTTCCAGCTTCTTTGTGTTTTACAGATCAGTGTAGTTCCAGAGAGCAAGCCTGAATAGACAAAATTCACTTGTTGTCATTTTGTCTTTAAGATAAATAAATCTTGGTACATTTGTAATAAGTTTTCAGCATTTTTTCCAGTGTGGGAATTTTGGTGAAAGTTCATGGAATGTTTTTCTTCAAAAATTTCCATCAATATCTGCCTGACTCCACAGCCAAATTCAGAATTCTCGCTTTACTGTAATGATGAAGCTGCTATACCTAAATATATTGCATGGGTTTCTACCCAAATGGCTGCAAGGGAAACAAACAAAGAAGAAGCGAGAAGGATCCTGGTGTCATTCTAAGGCCGAGTCCTCGCTCTGTGGTATGGCCTCTGGAGTTCCTAGAGTCTGTGTGATCTGGGGCTTCAGACGCCGGGAGTGGGGGATTGGCTAACCTGCACTTGTGAGAGCTCCTCTGGAACTCGGGAGTCAATCCAGGTGCCTGGTGAATGGGCTCAGAGTCTGAACATCCCAGATGTCCCCAACAGATGATAGCTTCATCTTGTTTTCCACCTCCTTTCTCTGCATCAACTTAGGTTATTATTTACTTATGGATTCTGAGTTTATGCAAATTTTATGACATGGTCCACAGCTTCAGATAGTCTGTCTTTTCACATCCCTGCCTGTACTGCTCCTCGGCCTCGACGCTGCCTGCTCTTACCCTGATGCTGCTTCTCGACTTTGGTTCTTGCTTTCCTTAGACCTTGATTCTCATGGCTGACCAATTTCAGTGGATCCTGGCCAACCCCAGTGGTCTCAGGTTCTGCCTCCTGTTCTTACGGGTCAACCTTGGATCCTAACATGTTGCAAAAAATGAAAGGGCAGCCAGTAGATTTTCAAAACCAGAACTCTCCATTTGCTGTGACTTCTGCCCTTCTCCAGGATGTCGCATTGATTCAAATGCTATGAATCAGAGATCCCTAACCCCAGACCATGGGCCTGGTACCTTCACTTACTTGTCCAGCACTCATCTCCTGCTGTGTGGCCTGTTAGGAATGGGGCCACACAGCAGAGGGTGAGCAGCAGGCAGACAAGCCAGCCAGGCTTCGTCTGTGTTTACAGCCGCTCCGCATCGCTCACATTCCCGCCTGAGCTCCACCTTCTGTCAGATCAGCAGTGTCATTAGATTCTCAGGGGAGCACGAACCTCGCTGTGAACTGCACATGCGAGGAATCTAGATTGTGCGCCCCTTACGAGAATCTAATGCTGATGATCTGTCACCGTCCGCCATCACCCCACATGGACCGTCTAGTTGTAGGGAAACAAGCTCAGGGCTCCCACTCATTCTCCATTATGGTGAGTTGTTATTATATATTACAGTGTAATTGTAGAAATAAAGAACACATTAAATGTAATCCACTGGAATCGTCTTCCAGTGATCCCCCCACCTCCCACTCTTCATAGAAAAATTGTCTTCCACAAAACAGTCCATGGAGCCAAAAGGACTGGGGACTGCTGCTATAAATGACATCCTGACAGTATGGGAGTAGAGCCTCTCAATTATCTAAAAAGTATTAAGCTATTCTGAGTACTGTTTTTATGTCAAATATATCTTAGTGTTCTGATTTTTTTTTTGTTTTTGAGACTGAGTTTTGCTCTTGTTGCCCAAGCTGGAGTGCAATGGAGCAATCTCAGCTCACTGCATCCTCTGCCTCCTGGGTTCAAGCGATTCTCCTGTCTCAGCCTCCTGAGTAGCTAGGATTACAGGTGCATGCAACCATATCTGGCTGATTTTTTAATTTTCAGTAGAAATAGGGTTTCACCATGTTAGCCAGGCTGGTGTTGACCTCTTGACCTTAGGTGATCTGCCTGCCTCAGCCTCCCAAAGTGCTGGGATCACAGGTGTGAGCCACTGTGCCCGGCCATGTTGTGATTCTTTGAAAACTGGTGATGGACACATAATAGGTGTTAAGACTGGACTAGATGATGCGGATGCAAAGCTAAGCAAAACTGGACACGTGACGCAGTTTGGATATTTGTCCCCTCCATATCTCATATTGAAAGGTAACCACCAACTCTGGAAGTGGGAGGTGCTTGTGTTATGGGGCGGATCCCTTATGAATGGCTTGGTGCCCCTGCCGTGGTAATAAGTGAGTTCTTGCTCCGTTGTTTCGTGTGAGATCTGGCTGTAAAAAAGTCTCAGACCTCCTTCTCTCCCTCTTGGTCTCTCTCTCCCTATGTGACATGCCTGCCTCCCCTTCTGCCATGAGTAAAAGCTTCCTGTAGCCCTCCCCAGAAGCAGATGCTAGTGCCATGCTTCTTGTACAGTCTGTAGAACTCTGAGTCAAACAAGCCTCTTTTCTTAATATTCAGCCTCAGGTGTTCCTTTAAAGCAATGCAAAACAGACTAACACAGCATGGTTCTAGCCATCATGTAGCTTAAGGATAAAAATGGCTTCTGTGTGTGACTGAGTTTGGGGAACTCTGGAGATTATATGCAACCCCTTTTGGAGGTTCACCAGGCCCTCTAGGCCACGCTGTGAGATACCTGGTAAGTTTAACTTAAAAAATAACAATAGTAACTTAGACCAGGCGCAGTGGCTCAGGCCTGTAATCCTAGGACTTTGGGAGGCCGAGGCAAGCGGATCACCTGAGGTCGGGAGTTTGAGACCAGCCTGACCAATATGGAGAAACCCTGTCTCTACTAAAACTACAAAATGAGCCAGGCTTGGTGGTGCATGCCTGTAATCCCAGCTACTTGGGAAGCTGAGGCAGGAGAATTGCTGGAACCCGGGAGGCAGAGGTTGCAGTGAGCTGAGATCACACTATCGCACTCCAGCCTGGGCAACAAGAGTGAAACTTCATCTCTGGTGGGAAAACAAACCCAAAAACCAACTCCTTGAATGTGGACACATTTATTGTATTTGCTTTTGTTTTTAAAGACTCCCAGGATACTCATTAACAAAACTCAACAGCACTAATCTTTTGACAAATGTATATTTTGGAAATAATGTATTTGAAGACACAGTAACTGTGTTTTAATGTGCAATCTACTACAAAATAATATTCGAGTTTAAACAAGTGGGCTTTTGTCCAAGGAGGAAATATGAGGAATTTTAGGTACCATGACGTGTCCTGTAGAGTAATAATTTTGGGCAGCAGAAACCTTTCTGCATCTCTTTGATATTATAAGGTCGTTGCTCACGACGGCCATGAAATGACTGGCCAAACAACAAAATAGCAACGAGAAAACCCTGCCAGCCGGGCGCGGTGGGTGACGCCTGTAATCCCCGCACGCTGGGAGGCCGAAGTGGGCAGATCACAAGGTCAAGAGATCGAGACCATCCTGGCCAACATGGTGAAACCCGCCTCTACTAAAAATACAAAAAAAAAAAAAAATCAGCTGGACATGGTGGCAGGTGCCTGTATTTCCAGCTACTTGGGAGGCTGAGGCAGGAGAATCACTTGAACCTGGGAGGCGGAGGTTGCAGTGAGCCGAGATCGTGCCACTGCACTCCCGACTGGGCGACAGAGTGAGAGTCCATCTCAAAAACAACAACAACAGCAAAAGCCTGCACAGATCATAATGAGGTGTAACAGAAATGGACCGGAGGTTCAGTGAAATAAACATGATATAAGCAGGTGGCCATTCAAAGCAGGGGTAGTAGTAAATACTGCAGGGCTTACAGAGGCCCTGCAGAGGCTCACACAATTGTTTGAGAACATCTGGGAGACTATAAGCCTGACCAGGCCCCAGAAGAACCATTCCCGTCTAGGCAGCACAGATGGTATTCCCTGAGTACAGGCAGAAGGGTTTTTGATACCATATAGTTTAGCACCCACTTACGTGCTGCTTTGCTTGGTTTTCGATTTCATGGCTGGGATCCCCTACTCCCCAGAGAAGCTTGGGAGG
>CM052651.1:6230556-6269407 GCA_028533165.1 Leontopithecus rosalia | reverse complement strand
AGAATTGCAACTCCTGCTTTTTGTTTATTTCTTTATTTTTGCTCTCCATTTGGTTGGTAAATCTTTCGCCAACTCTTTGTTTTGAGTCTTTGTGTATCTTTGGATATAAAATGGGTCTGGATGTAGTATACCATTAGGTTTTGGCTGTATCTCTTAATTGGGGAATTTAGTTGATTTAAATTTAGGGTTACTGCCATTTGATGTTAACTGGCTATTTTATCCATTCGTTGATGTAAATTCTTTTTTATGTTGATGTTCTTTATCACAAGTATCCTTATAAGAGAGAGAGGCAGGAGATCATCTTCTCAGAGCACATTTAAGACAGAGGCACAGATGGGAGTGATGTGGCCATAAGCCAAGGAATGCCAGAGAATGCCAGCAGCCACCACAAGCTAGAAGAGGCAAGGAACAGATTCTACCCCTCAGCCTTCGAAGGGAACACCGCCCTGCAGAGAGCATGAGGCCCTGCAGAGATCATAAGGGAATAAGTTTCTGTTGTTTTAAGCCACAGAGCTTGTGGTAATTTGTCCCAGCAGTCCTGAGAACCTAATACAGGCTGTAAACTTTCTGAGAGGTGGGGTGATCTGTTCTTTGTTCTTGTCTTCTGCACAGTATGCAGGTTTCTGCACATAACAGGCACTCAAATACCCGAGTGCTTGAACTGACTTGACTTCTTCACTGATTCAGAAATTCAGAGCCTGAAGATTTGTATTTAAAATTTTATTGGAAGAAAAGTGAGACCAGGAAGCTGAGCATTCATTTGCAAAAGAAGAAATTAATGCCCCTGAGGCTTAGTCCCTTAAGATTTCATTGCATCTTGAAGCTTAGATTTACACCACATTTTAATGTAGCAATTTTTTTTTTTTGCCTTGCTCAACTATAAATAATACCTTGAAGAAACTTCATCTAGCAGGAACAAGAAAAGCAAGTCATTCAAGGCTGTGATTTGATGTCTTAATTAGATACTACCTTGGTGCTCGCTTTCTCTTTGTTTGCACTGACAGTATCTAAATGACAGTGTTCTGGGATTTCTGGATCGGACACAAAATGTCTTCTGCTCAAATCTTCCATGAAATGTAATTTTTAAACCATGAACTTGGTGCTTACTCAGGCAAAACTCTTAGTGTATTTACTGGACTTCAGCTGAACTGGAATGGAACTTTGGGATCACGTTCCTTTGGAAATATAAACAGTTTGTATTTGTGTAAAAGGAAGTCACATAAAAGTGTCTAGAATTTTAGCTCAGTAGACTGGTTGGTGATTTGGTGATGAACGTTGTTCTTTTCTATATTGTGGCTGCTTTTTTTAATGAGCATTTTGCTTTTCTTTGGTAGAAACATAAGTTCTCTTCTGGACCATCTTTCATCTAGGAAGCTCAGTTACATCGTAAAGCTAAGTAGAAGTCAAAATAAACTGCTAGACCATTTTAGCAATGTTGTTAAACTAATGGCAAAGGAAAGGGAAGCTATACACCGTGCAGCATTGCGATTAGCGTGTGGATGACCTTGTGTTTGTCGTGATCTAGAGCACAGGTAAGAGTTTCTTTACAGGTTTACTGTGAAATTTATTTTTTATTTTATTTCGAGACAGAGTTTTCATTCTGTCACCCAGGCTGGAGTGCAATGGACGATCTTGGCTCACTGCAACCTCTGCCTCCCAGGTTCAAGCGATTCTCCTGCCTCAGCCTTCCAAGTAGCTGGGATTACAGGTGCCTGCCACCACACCTGGCCAATTTTGTATTTTTAGTAGAGACAGGGTTTCTCCATGTTGGTCAGGCTGATCTTGAACTCCTGACCTCAAGTGATCTGCCCACCTCGGCCTCCCAAAATGCTGGGATTACAGGCTTGAGCCACCACACCCGGCCCGAAATTTATTTTTTAAAGCTCTTATATTATTGCCTGATGCCACATAGAAATGTTCATACACTAGTAGACTTTGCAAGATGTAGTCACTTTAATTGTTTTTTATAAGAAACTCTAGTAGACATTTACAGTGGTATGGCTAAAGTAAAATCAGTTCATCTTCACCTTGGCTTTGCAGGTGAGTGAGGGTTAGATTGGAAAGAAACCTTCCTCCCACAGAATTGAACATGCATTTGACCTTGTATTCTGATGAAGGTTGAAATTGACATTAGGCAGTTTTGCTCACATGTTGAATTAATGAGGTCTTTGCCTTGATGTTAGCTTCATCCCCTTCAGTCTCTGCCATATTTAAAATGCGCTTCAATGCCATATAGTTTTTACTATTAATAGTTATACAGCCTTATTACCGAAGTATTAAGTGTGATTGGGTCATCATCTAAAAGATTCCTTACGAAATTCTCTGGAGACAGGCCTGTGTGCCAGACACTGTATTATTTTGCCTGGAACATAGCAGTTGCTCAATAAATAATTATTTGCTGCGTGAATGAATTCATTATTGAATCATTGAAATCAACAAGTTTTGATGTCGGTAAAGCCTTAACCAGCAATTTGGATGTCTAGGCTCCCATATCAATCTAGTAATTCATCTTCTGGTGCACCGAAGAGTGTTTGTAAACAGTTTCTTCAGTGCTGTCGAAGAGAAATAGAATGTGAGCCACAAATGCGAGCCTCAGATATATGATTCGAAGTTTTCTAGTAGCTGCATTTAAAACAAAAGGAAACAGGCTAAATTATTTTTAGTAAAATATTTTAATTCAATATATTGAAAATATAATTTCAACATATAATCAAAATAAATGTATATTTATATACGCACTTTATACTATGTAAATTTTATGTTTAACAACATGTCTCACTTTGGCCCAGCCTCATTTCAAATGCTCGAAATCCGTATGTGGCTTCCAGTGGCTACCATATCGGGCAGCCTACATTTATGCCATGTGGAAGCTCCTAATCTAAGTAATTGTTTTTGCTAACGTATAAAACTCAGATTTTATAAGCTATTGAATGTGTGATACTTGTGTTGTACTGTCAGTGTGCAACTAAAACAAATTGCAGTATTAAAAAAATTATTCTTTAGAGATTGTGTAAAAACTGTAATGTCCTCTAAATTTTAGGAACCGTGGCAAAACTTCCAGTGTTCTAAGATTCACTTTTTTTTCGTGTTATTGTGGAGCAAGTTCCTTATCCTTTTTTGCGCATCAGCTTCCTCATCTGTAAATGGGGATACTGTTTGTCTCAGGATGTAGAGATAACATTTTCAGAGGTTTTTTTTTTTTTTGAGACGAAGTCTCTCTGTCGCCTAGGCTGGAGTGCAGTGGCGAGACCTAGGCTCCAACCTTCATCTTCCAGGTCCAAGTGATTCTCTTCAGCCGTGGAGTAGCTGGGATTACAGGCATGCATCACTACACCCAACTACTCTTTGTATTTGAGCGCACAGTGGCCCATGGCTGTCATCTCAGCCCTTCGGGAGGCCGAGGCGGGTAGATCACGAGGTCAGAACTTCAAGACCAGCCTTGCCAACATAGTGAAACCCCATCTCTACTGAAAATACAAAAACAGGTGCGCGTGGTGGCGTGTGCCTGTAGTCTCAGCTACTAAGGAGGCTGAGGCAGGAGAATCGCTTGAACCCAGGAGGCGGTGACAGTGAGTCAAAATCCTGCCATTGCACTCCAGGCGACAGTGCAAGACAGCTTATCAAAAAACAAACAAAACAAAATGAAGAAAGGTTAACCTGGGGGGTCTTGGGTGACTCTTAGTTAACTTGTGAGGTATTGAACTGAATTTGGAGGCTCCTTTAATAAGTTTTCATTAAGCTTCTATCAGTATTAAGCCAGGATCAGTTAGCTAGTGGGGAAAGGTGATCATGGTGGAGAAGTGCCTTTAGGCCAGGTGCTGCGGCTCGCACCTGTAGTCCCAGCACTTTGGGAGGCCAAGGCAGGCGAATCACCTGAGGTCAGGAGTTCGAGACCACCCTGGCCAAAATGGTGAAACCCCATCTTAAAAAAAAAAAAAGAGGGAGAAGTGCTTTTAGATACAGCTGGACTTTGTTCTGCGAAAGGCCTCTCCGACTCTTTTCTGTTGTAACCAACTTTGAGAACATGAAATTTGTGACAGGGAAATTTTTTTTTTTTTTTTGAGGTGGGGTTTTGCTGCGTGAGCTAGGCTGGTCTCCATCTCCTGACCTCATGATCTGCCCACCTCAGCCGCCCAAAGTGCTGGGATTACCGGTGTGAGCCCCCATGCTCGGCCCTAGGAAAATGTTTTTAGCCATTGTTTAACTTGCTTTGGTTAAGTGAGACAAACAATATGAAGTCATTGGAGCTAAAATTTCTTCTGTTGCCTTATTTACCAAAGCTCACCTAGGCAGGGTCAAATACTTGTCTTTTTGTTTTTAGATGATGTTAATATGTTTGGAGTATGGGATTTCCGCTAGCAATTCCTGAGAATTTTTGCATAACTTAAAGACTTTTTTTAAACAAGTAGTTGTAGATTTTAATTCTAAGTAAGATAATCTATATGATAAAGAGTGTTGACTAGGGGCGACCCAGGTGACCTGCAGTGGCTGTGCGAGTACTTTGTCTCCTTTCATTGCTTGTGGAAAAACACTTATCCTGGGAAGAATCAGTAACTTCAACAATACTATCAAAGGAGGGCCTAAAATTTAAAAAAAGAAACAAAAATGTTATAAAACAACGATATTTGACAAATTCCTGACAGCCTCAGGGAGAGGATTATGGCAATTGAGGCTGCTGTTGACTAAGGCTCTCCTATTGTTTTTTTATTTTTTTGAGACGGAGTTTTGCTCTTGTTACCCAGGCTGGAGTGCAATGGCGCGATCTCGGCTCACCGCAACCTCCGCCTCCTGGGTTCAGTCAATTCTCCTGCCTCAGCCTCCCAAGTAGCTGGGACTACAGGCGCGCACCACCATGCCCAGCTAATTTTTGTATTTTGAGTAGAGACCGGGTTTCACCTTGTTGACCAGGATGGTCTCGATCTCTTGACCTCGTGATCCACCCGCCTCGGCCTCCCAAAGTGCTAGGATTACAGGCGTGAGTCACCGTGCCCGGCCTCCTATTGTTAATTTAAAAAAAAATCTTTTGTCTGGTAGTATTAAAGCTTGGCCCCCACGCAACTGAACTTTGGAAAAGAATTAACTCCTTGGTTGAAAACGGAGCTCTAAAATGTTTTAGCAAAAGCAGCATGTATTTTGCTAAATGTTATATTTTCCAATACAATGAATAAACAATGCTTTTTTTTTTGCTTTTCATAGTTATGTAAATTGAAAAAATACTCCCAAAATATGAAAAACGGGCCCTTGTGTTTTTTACTTTGTATAATGTGGATAACTGTTTAGTGGAAATAGACATTCACTTAAATGGAGAAAATGGAGAATGGATAATTCATTATATGGAGAAAAATAAAGCCTTATTTTTAAAATGTTGCCGATAAAGTATTTGGGCACTTAATGACTGAGAATCAAGACCACTCTGAATATAAGTGCTTTCCCTTTTCTCTGAATGCCTGGATGTACAAATCATAGATTTTGCTTGTTTTTGAACAGGAGAAGGTTGGCAAGCCCACTGTGGTTTCTTAGAGATCTGTCTGAGGGTCCCCTTTGCTGTGGGGGTGAGGGCATTTGACTTCTCCAGTCTTTTCTTGGTCATAACATCTCTTTTTTATTTTGAGAGGGAGTCTCCCTCTGTCACCCAGGCTGGAGTGCAGTGGTGCAATCTCAGCTTACTGCAACCTCCGCCTCCTGGGTTCAAGCGATTTTTCTGCCTTAGCCTTCCAAGTAGTTGGGATTACAGGCATGCACCACCACGCCCAGCTAATTTTTGTATTTTAAGTAGAGATGGGGTTTCGCCATGTTGGCCAGGCTGCTCTCGAACTCCTGACCTTGTGATCCACCCACTTTGGCCTCCCAAAGTGCGGGGATTACAGGCCTGAGCCACCACGCCCGCCTATAACTCCTCTTACTGGTAATATTTAAACTCCTTCTTGAGAGAGAATATATTCCGAATCTGATTTTGCACTGCACTCTATCCTGTGTAGAATGTCCGTGAGAAGGGAACCATCTCTGCAGAACTTCTAGAACAGGATTTTCTCCCTGTGGTATTGAAAGGGGTGGATTGGATGGGTGCATATTTTCCCTTCTGTGGAAACAAGAACTCTGTAGGGTGCCTGTGAAGCCGGAGGCAGTTACAAAGCTACAGATATAATAGCCAGCTTTTGAAAAATTGAGATATCTGTAATTTATTTGGGGGAAAAAGAAGGAAAAGAAAAGAGTTGGAAATAGTAATACTTGCTTTTAGATTAGAAATATGAGCCTGAAAATAGAAATATTTGGTTTTTTGTATTTACATACATGTCTAGTTTTCTTTTTGTAAAGAAACCTAGTAGGTGTGACTTGCTTCTTCATCTTGTGATTATGCTTTTTTTTTTGAGACAGAGTCTTGGTCTGTCACCCAGGCTGGAGTGCAGTGGCACGATCTCAGCTCACTGCAATTTCTGCCTCCCACGTTCAAGTGATTCTCCTCTCTCAGCCTCCTGAGTAGCTGCGATTACAGGCGTGCACCACCACACCTGGCTGGTTTTTGTATTGTTAGTAGAGATAAGGTTTCACCATGTTGGTCAAGCTGGTGTCGAACTCCTGACCTCCAGATTCGCCCGCCTCGGCCTCCCAAAGTGCTGGGATTACAGGTGTGAGCCACTGTGCCTGGCCATGATTGTGGTTTTTAAACCCTGGTTTCAGCTTTGGTGTGACAATGCTTGAGAACAGAATCATTTTCCTCCTTGGACTTGAGCTTTTTTAATCATTGGTAAAGATATCTGGTTGTCAAAGAGGCCCAGAGGCAAGTCTGGTTAATATTTGCAAACTGAGGAAATATTTATTATATGAAAAATTTTTCCACTGATGAGGTAGCAGAAAATTCTGGGATAAGATCATTTCTTTCATGACTAATAAAGAACTGTATTTTAATTACTTTTCTAGAGGGCTTTTTTTGATTTTCTAATTTCATTCTTATTTTTATTTATTTTTTTGAGACGGTCTTTCTCTGTTGCCAGGCTGGAGTGCACTGGGGCGATCTTGGCTCATTACACTTTCCACCTCCTGGGTTCAAGCGATTCTCCTGCCTCAGCCTCCCTAGTAGCTGGGACTATAGGTGTGTGCCACCATGCCCAGCTGATTGATTTTTTTTTTTTTTGGATTTTAGTAGAGATGGGGTTTCACCATTTTGGCCAGGATGGTCTCTCTCTTAACCTCGTTATCTGCCAGCTTCAGCCTCCCAAAGTGCGGGGATTACAGGCATGAGCATCACACCTGGCCTCTTGATTTCTCATCATGGATATGAGATTCCATTTTTATACTAAATGATGATGGTAGTTAATATCAACTTTTTTTTTTTTAGCTTAGAGATACTTGGTTCATTTAATAAGTTAACAGGGTTTCATTCTCAATAATAGTATGAATATAGACCCCTGGGCAGCAGACTTTATTGAACCAATAAAACTTCATTTGCTTGTTCTTAAAAGCTCCTTTGAAAAGCCCTGAGGGTAGGGTGGACACCGTTATTTAACACAGAATTTCTATACCTTTCTTTGAAATGAAGCAAGGCCCAATTTGCGTACTGGCTATGAGCTGTGAAAAACATTTCCTTTATTTTTATTTTTATTATTTTTTTTGAGACGGAGTTTTGCTCTTGTTACCCCGGCTGGAGTGCAATGGCGCGATCTCGGCTCACCGCGATCTCGGCTCACCACAACCTCCGCCTCCTGGGTTCAGGCAATTCTCCTGCCTCAGCCTCCTGAGTGGCTGGGATTACAGGCACGCGCCACCATGCCCAGCTAATTTTTTGTATTTTTAGTAGAGACGGGGTTTCACCATGTTGACCAGGATGGTCTCGATCTTTTGACCTCGTGATCCACCCGCCTCGGCCTCCCAAAGTGCTGGGATTACAGGCTTGAGCCACCGCTCCTGGCCATGCATTTCCATTGATGTTGAGTGACTTGACTCCCTCAGAGTTGGTTCATTCCAGAAATGGTTCTTGGACCTTGAGTGGGGAGGATGGTTCTTCCCAGCAAGGCTGAGTGACTTACCCAAAAGCTTGCGATGCAGCCTGCAGACAGTGCCCCTTCCTTGCCTTTAAGATTTGAATGAGCATCCAAGGGAAAGTGGAATCTGTTTTAGGGAATATTTCAATTTAGCAAAATTGGAATTTCCCGGAAGGGCTGGGTTCTACGTTTTATCACGAAGAATTGGTTAGCTACCTACATTTTTGAGTGTCGGGGACTTGCAGTAAGACGTTTTACAAATGTTATGTGTATTTTGATTGGCTAAAGTTTTGTAGTTACCACTGCATATGGTGTAAACACTCCATGAATTATTAGGTTTTCCTGTTTTACCAGAAAGGGGTCCGAATCCAGATCCCGAGAGAGTTATTGGATCTCTCAAAAGAAAGAATCTGAGGTGAATCCATAGAGTAAAATGAAAGCAAGTTTATCAAGAAAGTAAAGGCGCCGGGCATGGTGGCTCACACCTGTAATCCCAACACTTGGGAGGCTGAGGCTGGTGGATCACCTGAGGTCAGGAGTTTGAGACCATCCTGGCCAACATGGTGAAATCCCGTCTCTACTAAAAGTACAAAATTAGCTGGGCATGGTGGCATGTGCCTGTAATCCCAGCTACTCATGAGTCTGAGGCAGGAGAATTTACTTGAACCAGGGAGGCAGAGTTTGCAGTGAGCAAAGATTGTGTCACTGCCCTCCAGCCTGAGCAACAAGAGGGAAACTCCGTCTTAAAAAAAAAAAAGGCTGGGTGTGATGGCCCACGCTTGTAATCCCAGCACTTTGGGAGGCCGAGGCAGGTGGATCACTTAAAGTCAGGAGTTAGAGACCAGGCTGGCCAATATGGTGAAACCCCATCTCTATTAAAAATACAAAAATCAGCCAGGCATGGTGGCACATGCCTATAATCCCACTACTTAGGAGACTGAGGCACGAGAATTGCTTGAAGCCAAGAGGTAGAGGTTGCAGTGAACCAAGATCGTGTCAGGGTCACTGCATTCCAGCCTGGGCAACAGAGCCAAGTCTGTCTCAATAAAAAAAGCAAGTAAAGGAATAAAGAATGGCTGTTCCACAGGCAGAGCAGCCCTGAGGGCTGCTGGTTGCCCATTTTTATTGTTACTTCTTGATTATATGCTAAACGAGGGGTAGATTACTCATGAGCTTTCTTGGAAAGGGTTGGGCAGTTCCCAGAACTGAGGGTCCCTGTTCCTCTGTTTTTGTTTTTTATTGAGATGGAGTCTCACTCTTGTTACCTACGCTGGAGTGGGGTGGTGCAATCTCGGTTCACTGCAACCTCTGTCTCCTGGGTTCAAGTGATTCTCCTGCCTCAGCCTCCCGAGTAGTTGGAATTATAGGCACCTGTCACCATTCCTGGCTAAATTTTTTGGATTTTTAGTAGAGACGAGGTTTCACCATGTTGGCCAGGCTGGTCTCAAACCCCTGGCCTCAAGTGATCTGTCTACTTCAGCCTTCCAAAGCCCTGGGATTACAAGCGTGAGCCACCATGCCCATCTGTCTATAAACATTTTTTTTTTTTTTTTTGGTGAGATGGAGTTTCGCTCTTGTTACCCAGGCTGGAGTGCGATGGCGTGATCTTGGCTCACCGCAACCTCCGCCTCCTGGGTTCAGGCAATTCTCCTGCCTCAGCCTCCTGAGTGGCTGGGATTACAGGCACGCACCACCATGCCCAGCTAATTTTTTGTATTTTTAGTAGAGATGGGGTTTCACCATGTTGACCAGGATGGTCTCGATCTCTTGACCTCGTGATCCACCTGCCTCGGCCTCCCAAAGTGCTGGCTACAAACATTTTTAAATGCTGTAACACAGACTCCTCACTTGTCACTATAACACAGAGTGTGTGGACCTGTAAAGGGTCTCTTTTTCTCTTTTTAGTTACAGGACTTGATGTTTCTACGACTAACCAAGGAGGATGTAGTTGGTTGTGAATCACTTCTTCCCATGCTGAAATGGCAAGTTTCTGTTTATAACACTAAAGATCCAGTCCAACAGAGTAGTCACTGTTCTTAGCATCAGTATTTTTTTTTGCCTCCAACATCTTGCTGAAACAGCATTTGTGTAATAAAAATGGACCTCCACACCTCTTTAAAGTGCTCTAGATTTAGACACATTTATGTTTTATCAAAAGGCTAATCCTGAAAAATTATTGTAAATGATTTCTGGAAGGTCTGCTACAGGTGTAACTGAATGAATTGTATTGTGCATAGCAGGATGCATACTTCAGGAAAGACTTACTGCCTTTTTTGTGTGGCAAAAATAGAACTAGAAAGCTGGGGATGCTCAGTAAAACCGCAGTGGGACCAGGATCTTGGCTGTGCCGTGCAGATATACAATGTTCATGAAAGGCTGCGTTAGAGCTCTAATGCTCCTCGTGTAGTACTCTACCACTACGTCTGCCTAAAAGAGAAGATGAAAAGGGGAAAAGTCACAAAGACAAGGGGGAAAGAAAGGTAACACGGCCAGGCACAGTGGCTCACACCTGTAATCCCAGCACTTTGGGAGGCCAAGGCAGGTGGATCACAAGGTCAGGAGATCGAGACCATCCTGGCCAACATGGTGAAAACCCATCTCTACTAAAAATACAAAAATTAGCTGGGCGTGATGGTGCACGCATGTAGTCCCAGCCTCTCAGGAGGCTGAGGCAGGAGAATCGCTTGAACCCGGGAGGCAGAGTTGGAGGTGAACTGAGATCAAGCCATTGCACTGCAGCCTGGGTGACAGAGCAAGACCCTGTCTCAATAATAATAATAAAATATAAATAATAAAACAATCACGGCCACCAGTCCATCCCTGGTGATGTCAAAAACTCTTCCAAGTCTTAAGCAAATAAATAATATATTGATCTTTCTGCACCTTAATGCTAGGTTGAAGAGGTGGTTTGTTTTGGATATTTTATGTTTATACTTATTAATAGAATCCTCACTCACCCTCAGAAGTGTCCCAGTTTAGGTGATTAATTTATAGTCACTATATGCATCATCTCTTCTGCATTATTTAAAGCTTTTCTATCTGAAGTCATCCATTTGTTCTGCCATTGCTGAGGTCTTATTCTATGCTAGGTAGTGGGATAAGCACTGGGGATGCAAAAATGTATGAGATATCCCTTCCTGGCTGAGCGTGGTGGCTCATACCTGTAACCCTGGCGCTTGGGAAGGCCGAGGTAGGCAGATCACGAGGTCAAGAGATTGAGACCATCCTGGCCAACATGGTGAAACCCTGTCTCTAGTGAAAATACAAAAATTAGCTGAGCATGGTGGCATGTGCCTGTGGTCCCAGCTACTCGGGAGGCTGAGGCAGGAGAATTGCTTGAACCACGGAGGTGGGAAGTTGCAGTGAGCCGAGATCATGCCACTACACTCCAGTCTGGCAACAGAGCGAGACTCTGTCTAAAAAAAAAAAAAAAAAAAAAAAAAATTCATTCTTCCAAAATCTTAAGTGTTGTGGAAGAAACAGATTCTAGAACTATTTTTACCTCATGTAATCATAGCTATATAATCATAACTCTGAGTTCTAGTAGACCTGAATTTCTGTATTGAGATCGTCTATGCTAATAAACTGATTTGTTACACCTAATAGCTTATGTTGATGATTTATGGTATGTTTTATGCTGCTAATAGTTACTTAGCAGTTATATTTGGTCTGAATAACTGAGTGAGTTTATTGTATGTTTTCCTCTAGCCGTGTGAAACTAATAGTTGAAAACATCTGTTTTTGGCATTCTATTTGTCTGAAGACCTTAATGTGTTACATATTTGTGGTCTAAGAATTCGGTCATCAATAGGTTCATAAAACTCATGTTTTGGACAGGAGCCCTTAATCCCTTGAATTATGGTAAGGGAAACTTGCGTTGAGTTGAGCTGAATGTCTTTTAAAAAAAAACCTTCTGTCTGTACACATCGTTGTAAAAAAAGGAAAACAACAACAACAAAATCCTTCTGGTTTCTGTGTCCTCATTAATTTGGATCCAGCTGTATCAAAATGGCCAATAAGCAATATTACCCAGAGGAGAATACTGCTCTAATTGAAATGTGCCCCGTTGTCATGTCTGCCCAGTTGCTCAGGTATTACTCTTTGCTTCCCTGTTTGGTGAAACCATAAACACTGTTTTGGAGTCATCTGTTTACTTGTCTGTCTTCTAGATTAGATTGTCATCAACTCAAAATCCCTGGAACCTGACATGATGCCCAGCAGAAGCTAACTGTTCTGGTCAGTTAATGCTTTTTGAATGAACGAGAATAAGCAAATGTTAGAATGCAAACACACACCATTCATTCTTTGTTTCCACGTGTAATTACCAAGAAACGATAACGTGGCTGGCATAGAGCTAGGTTCTGGCTCCAGGTCACTGTGGCCCAGAACAGACAAGGCAACTGCTCCAATACTGATGGCTTCACACAAAGTCGTGTTCAGTTACAAATTGAGATAAGTGCTTTGAAGCAAAGGGACGTATGGCAAAGAAGCCTGACCCAGATTTGAGGGTGTTGAAAAGGCTTCCCAGAGAAAGTGGCATTTAAGATTAAAACTGCCGGGCATGGTGGCTCACATTTGTAATCCCAGCACTTCAGGAGGCTCAGATGGGCGGATCACAAGGTCAGAAGTTTGAGACCAGTCTGATAAACATAGTGAAACCCCGTCTCTACTAAAAATACAAAAAATTAGCTGGGTGTGGAGGTGTGGTGTGCCTGTAATTCCAGCTACTCAGGAGGCTGAGGAAGGAGAAATGTGGGAACCTGGGAGGCGGATGTTGCAGTGAACTGAGATATCACCATTGTGCTCCAGCCTGGGTGACAGTGCAAGACTCCATCTGAATAATAAAAAAAGATAAAACCTGTAGGATGAACAGGAATTAATGATAGGCAGGAGGTAAGGAAGATGAGAAAGCATCTCAGGCTGAGGGCATGGTTGTGCAAATGCCCTGTGGTGGGCAGGAACACGGTGTGGATCACAGAGGTTTTCAGAACACAAACATGGGAGACAAGTCAGGGTCAGACTATTCATGGCCTAGGAGACCTCATTGAAGATGCCCTGCTTTATCTTAGGAGCAGTGGTTTGCCTTTCAAAAGTTGCATGGGGGAAGGTACAGGAGTGCTAGGATCGGAGTTGCACTTTATGAGGATTGCCCTATGCTAGGAACTGGCTTGATATTTTGTATATGTAAATAAAGTGAAAGAATGAATGTATTCTTGGTTGCCATATAAGTTGTACCTCAAAATAACCAAATAGTATCTGAAGAGAAATTTCTCTAAGGTATGTTCCAGGTAATACATGAAAAGGAGTGATAGGCTAACTTCATTCCTCAATCCATAGTGAATTATATGTGTGGGCAGTAATTATCCATAGATGTTAACTCTTCAAAGAGAGACAAGCGACACTTCCTGGAAATACATAATATCACCGTTTGATAGACTCGTCCAAAAAAACCCTGAATGTGCCCAAGCTTCTAGACCTCACTAGCATATTTTTAGGAAATGTGGGGGAATGTGCTACCCATATCGTGGAAATGAATTCAGTACAGACCAAAGCCTGGGAAACTCTACAGGACAAACAATGTGGATTATTTCACCTAAGAAATTATAAAGAGGGACAAAAGAGAGATGGAGGGGAACCTGTAGATTAGAAGAGATTTACATAAATGTATGGACCTTATTTGGATTCTGATTTAGACATACTAACTGTAAAACAAAACAAAACGTTTATGAGACGTGGGGTAATTTGAACACTGGCTGGATATTTGGTGATATTAGGAGATTACATGTTGTGAATTATTCTTGTGTGATAATGTTATTTTGATTGTGTTTAAACACCAACAAATAGCTTCCCTATCTTTTAGAGATACTTACTGAAATATTTATGAATAGAATGATGTGATGTCTGGGTTTTTCTTCCAAGTTGGTGAATGTTGAAGCTGAGGGATGGGTCAATGGGAGTTCATTTTACTCCGTTCGGCCTGTGTTTATAATTGGCATTTTCCATTATAAAAGAGTTTTGAAAAGTCATGGGAAAAAGCAAAAAATGAGGCCACGTTTGGTTTGCCCTTTCCCCTCACCCCTCAAATCCTCAGTATGTTTCAGTTAAAATTTATCAGCTGGTCACCCTTTAATGTATTAATATATTAAATTTTAACATTTTGATATATTAATATGTTTTAATGTTTATTAGACTATTTAAAAAAAATTAATACATGTTAATTGTGGAAAATTTGAATATGTAAGAGAAGCCCAATGAAGTCAGTTATTAGCACTGACAACCTCACTACTTTGGAGAGAGCTGTAGTTAATTTTTTTTTTTTGAGATGGAATTTCACTCTTGTTACCCAGGCTGGAGTGCAGTGGCACAATCTCGACTCACCCCAACCTCCGCCTCCTGGGTTCAGGCAATTCTTCTGCCTCAGCCTCCCGAGTAGCTGGGATTACAGGCACGTGCCACCATGCCCAGCTAATTTTTTGTATTTTTAGTAGAGATGGGGTTTCACCATGTTGACCAGGATGGTCTCGATCTCTTGACCTCGTGATCCACCCGCCTCGGCCTCCCAAAGTGCTGGGATTACAGGCTTGAGCCACCGCACCCGGCCTTATAGTTAATATTTCTGAGTGTTCAATCTCATCAGGAATAAAGACATATTAAAACATAATTTTAATTACAAACGAACCAGTTTTCTGCTTCTGTTTTTAGCAGCTCATTGTGACCATTTTCACAAGGCATTAAGGGTTCTGTTATAAACAGATTTTAGTGTCTGTTTAGTGTTAACGTCTTAAACCTCTATGGCAAAAATTTACTTAATTCTCTCTCATTAAACAGTGTGTTTACAAAGTCTATTGTGGGAATGATGCTCTAATAAATAGACTTATAAATGTATCTTTTATACATTCTGATTATTTACTTAGGGTAAATTCTTATAGTTAAATTGCTGGGTCAGTGAGCGTGTGTTTTTCTAGCAGTTTTATAAGCCTTTGAAATGTTGACACTGATTTGCGCTCCCATAGACTATATATGAGCATTCTTATTTATTCTATGCTCTCATCAACTCTGAATATTATGCGTAAAATTGTTTTGGCCAGTTCGTTGGTGAAAAATAGTATTAAATAGTTTAGTTGACATTTTTCTGATTGTAACTGCCTTTGAACATCTTTTCCTGTTTATTTATTACTCACTAGCCTTTCAATTACCGGACATATCCTTTGTACATTTTTATATTTGTACATTCTGTTTATGCTTAATTATACATAGTTTTTATATAATAGGGATTGTGTCACTTTGTTAGTCATGTTGCAAGAATTTACCCTCCATGTTTTAAAATTCAGTGTGTGAAATTTTAAAATTTCTAATATAGGCCAGGCGCAGTGGCTCACACCTGTAATCCCAGCACTTTGGGAGGCCGAGGTGGGTGGATCATGGAGGTCAGGAGTTCGAGACCAGCCTGTCCAACACGGTGAAACCTTGTCTCTACTAAAAATACAAAAATTAGCTAGGCATGGTGGTGGATGACTGTAATCCCAGCTACTCTGGAGGCTGAGGCAGGAAAATTGCTTGAACCCAGGAAGCAGAGGTTGCAGTGAGCTGAGATCATGGCACTGCACTCTGGCCGGAAAAAAAAAAATTCTGATAAACAGATTTTTCATATTTTTATATAGTAAGATTGATTAATCTTGTTCATGCCTTCCCTCTTTGGTATTATAAAGTCCTTCTCCATTTTAAAATTGTTGTGCTTGCCTATTTTTAAAAACGGCTTCATTTCTTTTACATTTAACTCTTTAATTCACATAGGTCTCATATTGCTGTATTGCTTAGAGTAGAGAGCTAACATGATTTCTAGCAGTGACCAATTATTCAAGAAGTTGAGACTGGGCGGTGGCTCAAGCCTGTAATCCCAGCACTTTGTGAGGCCGAGGTGGGCGAATCATGAGGTCAAGAGATCGAGACCATCCCGACCAACATAACATGGTGAAACCCCGTCTCTACTAAAAATACAAAAATTATCTGGGTGTGGTGGTGTGCGCCTGTAGTCCCAGCTACTGGGGAGGCTGAGGCAGGAGAATTGCCTGAACCCGGAGGCGGAGGTTGCAGTGAGCCAAGATTGTGCCACTGCACTCTAGCCTGGCGCCTGGCGACCAAGTGAGACTCTGTCTAAAAAAAAAAATTGTTCAAGAGCATTTCTTTGCCCTCTGAGTGGGACTGCTGCTTCTCCTGACATATCCAGATGTTTTATATGTAGGCTTTCTGTCCTATTTCAATGAATGCCCTGCTTCCTAATCTTGTGCTAGTAGTGGTATTTTAAGCACTACAAATTCATAGATTGTTTTAATATATAGTATCAGTACTTTTGTTTTTTTTGAGATGGTGTTTCACAATTGTTGCCCAAACTGGAGTGCAATGGCATGATGTCCACTCACTGCGACCTCCGCCTCCCGGGTTGAAATGATTTTCCTGCCTCAGCCTCCCCAGTAGCTGGGATTACAGGCGCCCACCACCACACCCAGCTAATTTTGTATTTTTTTTAGTAGAGACAGGGTTTTGCTATGTTGGTCAGGCTGGTCTTGAACTCCTGACCTCAGGTAATCCACCTAACTCAGCTCCCAAAGTGCTGAGATTACAGTTGTGAGCCACTGTGCCCAAGTAGTATCAGTGCATTTTAAAAAAAACTTTAATTCCATTTAAGAAAATCTTAGATTGTATTCCTTTTAATCTTCCAAGTAGATTTTTCAGTCTTGTTAATCTCATTCTTATTTTTATCTATTTATTTATTTTTGAGACAGAATCTTGCTCTATCACCAGTCTGGAGTGCAGTGGCGTGATCTGGGCTCACTGCAATCTCAGACTCCCTGGTTCAAGTGATTCTCCTGCCTCAGCATCCCGAATAGCTGGGATTGCAGGCATGTGCCACCATGCTCAGCTAATTTTTGTATTTTTAGTAGAGATGGGGTTTCACCATGTTGGCCAGGATGGTCTCGATCTCCTGACCTTGTGATCCGCCCACCTTGGCCTCTCAAAGTGCTGGGATTACAGGTGTGAGCCACCGCGCCCGGCTCCTCTGTTTCTTCTTTTCAAGGGTGATTCTGACCACCTGCTGGTGCATATTGTTTTTCAAGACAGGAAGCAGGATTATCTAATATGGAAATCTCTGAATTAGGCACACAGGAGCATAAGCTCTAAGTTCACTCTGCTTTGTCATGTCTGGGTGTTTGATCTTAGGCAAATCACTTAACTTCTCTGGATTTTGTTTATCTACAAGGTTCTTTCTAGCTCTGTATTTCTAAATATATAATGGCCCTCAAAATATTTGAGCCTCAGAATTTGTGTTCTAGAGAGAGGGAAATCAGCATTTAAATGGCAGCATAGCCAGGCTCAGTGGCTCACATCTGTAATCCTAGCACTTGATTCAAGTGCTTGAACCCAGGAGTTCAAGACCAGCCTAGGCAACATAGTGAGATTCCATCTCTACAAAACCTTTAAAAATTAGCCAGATGTGGTGGCATGCTAATTTAAAAATTAGCCAGATGTGGTCCCTGTGGTTGCTTGAGAGGTTGAGGCAGGAGGAAAGACTGAGCGTGGGAGTTTGAGGCTGCAATTTCCTATGATTGTGCTACTGCACTCCGGCCTGGGTGACAGAGTGAGATTCTGTCTTAAAAATAAATAAATGAGTAAATGGGAGCATAACAAATGAAATACCTTAGCAGGGAAATTTTGAAATAGATTTTGTGTTTCATCCTCTGTTTAGCTGGCTAGATGACGTTTGGCATTTTAAGTGTTCAGGATGCTGACTTTGTGCTGTGAGTCTATCAAGCTCGGTTCAGATTAAAGCATGACTTCACTCTGTAAGGATGTGTCACCCCTCTATTTTAGGTGTTATTTTAACACTTCTGAGGGGAAGAACACGTTTTTATTTTAAGGTTTATTTTTACAACAAATGACCCAACTGTAGTATTTTTGAACCTGGTGGCATTTTAATATTAGTTGTTTCCTCCCTGTTGATGCAAGGAAAGCTTTCACTTAAATCTGAAGTGTAATTTGAAATCCGAATGCTTATTGATTATGGTAAAGAGTAGAAAATGAATCACTTTGGGAATCTATGCCACGGTTAAACTGAGCAGAGAATGTACTCCCGGTAGGGTGCTTGGGATTCTAACTTGAACGAGTTGCTGCTCATTTCTACCACTGAATATCTTACAACACTGTTCTCAGAAGTAACTGAATTTGCAGAAATAGCTCATGAAGTCATTTTCTATTTAAATGGTCTGCACTTTTTAGAATAAATACTCTTTAACTAGGATGATATTAATGTATGTCTTCGACAGCACTGCATTGAGAAGACAGCCTTTGCAAAACACTCTTGTCCTCCATCCAAGTATGGGTCTTTTATGACAGATTGTTGTGTATCTGAAGGAGCTATTGTGTCCACAATGAGCATCATAATGAATCTAAAAATCCGACTCAATGGAACAAATGCATTTTAATGGCATGCATTTTACTCTAAAAGGATGTACCAAAATAGAGCGAGAGTCTGAAAGCAGGGCATTATTTTATAATGAAAGACTAATATATGGGTAGTTCAGACTAGAGTAAGAGTGTGACTGGGAATGAAAATTGACTTGGGGTGGCTAAAATCACTCCCATCAGCAAACCACAGAGGCTGGGGGAGAGTCATCGGAAGTGGTTCGGGAGCGAAAATTAAAATGGTTACCAACACTAGGGATATCCTTTGCTGAGATGCACACCTATGTGGGCAGAAAGCTTCCTGTGGCACTCGACACAGGCTGGCATTGCAATATCACATTTCCTCACTTTACCAAAATGCCATGAAGTTAATGCTGGAGTATCCTGTTTCTTTTAATGTTTAAATTCTGCTTATTAAGTGTGTTGTAATATTGAGGGGGAAAGGAGTAGAGACTGAGGTACATTTCTGACATGTTTCGAATAGTGCTTAGGTGTGTACCTTTAGAACTAGGAGGTGGAAGTTATGTAATAATATTTTGTTTGATTTTGACATTGGTATACTTCTGTAACTGAGTTTTAAAGAATGTGCTTTTTTCTTTTCTTTTTTTTTTTTTTGTGAGACGGAGTTTCACTTCCGTTGCCCAGCCTGGAGTGCAATGGCACGATCTTGCGTCACTGCAAACCTCCGCCTCCCAGGTTTCAAGTGATTCTCCTGCCTCAGCCTCCTGAGTAGCTGGGATTACAAGCATGCGCCACCACGCCTGGCTAATTTTTTGTATTTTTAGTAGAGACGAGATTTCTCTGTGTTGGTCAGGATGGTCTTGAACTCCCAACCTCAGGTGATCAGTCTCCCAGAGTGCTGAGATTACAGGCATGAGCCACCCCTCGTGGCCTGTTTTTTGTTTTTTTGTTTTTTGAGATGGATTCTCTTTTTGCTGCCCAGGCTAGAGTGCAGTGGTGTGATCTCGGCTCATTGCAACCTCTGCCTCCCAGGTTCAAGCAATTCTCCTGCCTCTGCCTACCAAGTAGCTGGGATTACAGGCACTCACCACGCCCAGCTAATTTTTGCATTTTTAGTAGACAGAGTTTCACCATGTTGGCCAGGATGATTTCCAAAAGACAGCTTGCAATTTGTGGAAATATACCGTAGTACATTTTCTGCATTTCTATTCTGTTTATTACACAGGACACTCTGCACTTGTGCACTTATATACTAAAACAATTGGGCATGCGATGTTTGTTTTATTCAACCTGTGTTTGTTTTATTACTACCTGTGATGATCCCTATGCTTTTTTATTACATCTACTGACTAAAAACAGCCACAACTATGTTCCATCAATGACCACTTAGGTTGAACCCATTTGGCCAGATGGAATAGAGAAAATTGTAAGAATGTGAGTACTCCATCGTTGCTTAAGATATTTTATTTTCTGGCCGGGCGCGGTGGCTCAAGCCTGTAATCCCAGCACTTTGGGAGGCCGAGGCGGGTGGATCACGAGGTCAAGAGATCGAGACCATCCTGGTCAACATAGTGAAACCCCGTCTCTCCTAAAAATACAAAAAGTTAGCTGGGCACGGTGTCGTGTGCCTGTAATCCCAGCTACTCGGGAGGCTGAGGCAGGAGAATTGCCTGAACCCAGGAGGCAGAGGTTGCGGTGAGCCGAGATCGCGCCATTGCACTCCAGCCTGGGTAACGAGCGAAACTCCGTCTCAAAAAAAAAAAAAAAGATATTTTATTTTCTGGGCAGGATTTCCTATTGACCCCAAGTCACCATTTATGTCTCTTCCCATCTCCTCTGTCCTGCTTTTCTGCCTGCAGTGTCATTCCAGGTTTCCTTTCCAAATTCCCAGCTTCGTAAGTGCATGGTGCAGTTCTTTCTTCTTTTCCTCAGAGCCTCCTTTTGGCTATTGGCAGCCTTGCCTAAGGCAGGGAGGCCTTTTCAGAAATACTGCGTGATTCACAACTTCTTGGGGTGGAAGTCTGTGAAGAGGTAAATAACTCTAAGAATGAGAATAGGGCCAGGCGGGTGGCTCACGCCGGTAATCCCAGGATTTTGGGAGGTGGAGGTAGGCGGATCACGAGGTAAGGAGTTTGAGACCAACCTGACCAATATGGTGAAACCCCATCTCTACTAAAAATAAAAAAATCGGTGGCTCAAGCCTGTAATCCCAGCACTTTGGGAGGCCGAGGCGGGTGGATCACGAGGTCGAGAGATCGAGACCAACCTGGTCAACATCGTGAAACCCCGTCTCTACTCAAAATACAAAAAATTAGCTGGGCATGGTGGCGCATGCCTGTAATCCCAGCTACTCAGGAGGCTGGAGAATTGCCTGAACCCAGGAGGCGGAGGTTGCGGTGAGCCGAGATCGCGTCATTGCACTCCAGCCTGGGTAACAAGAGCGAAACTCTGTCTCAAAATAAATAAATAAATAAATAAATAAATAAAAATAAAAAAATTAGCTGGGCGTGGTGGCACGTGCCTGTAATCCCAGCTACTCAGGAAGCTGACGCAGGGGAATCGCTTGAACCCGGGAGGCAGAGGTTACAATGAGCCAAGATTACACCACTGCACTCCAGTCTGGAGACAGAGGGAGACTTGGTCTTTAAAAAAAAAGAATGAGATGGCCGGGCACGGTGGCTCAAGCCTGTAATCCCAGCACTTTGGGAGGCCGAGGCGGGTGAATCACGAGGTCAAGAGATCGAGACCATCCTGGTCAACATGGTGAAACCCCGTCTCTACTCAAAATATAAAAAATTAGCTGGGCATGGTGGCGCGTGCCTGTAATCCCAGCTACTCAGGAGGCTGAGGCAGGAGAATTGCCTGAACCCAGGAGGCGGAGGTTGCGGTGAGCCGAGATCGCGCCATTGCACTCCAGCCTGGGTAACAAAAGCGAAACTCCGTCTCAAAAAAAAAAAATGAGAATAAGCACTGCTAATTGAACATGGCTATGGTGGACAGTGGATTGGTATGCATAGAGGCCTCCTGAGGAGGGTGCCTTGCCCTTACATGCAATCCTAGGTGCCCTTTTGCATGAAGCATCTGTGTGGTGTACAAACTTGATGCAGGACAGGAGCTCCAGGGATCTGGAGCTGAAGGGTGGTAAAGCTAAATGCACATTTCCCAGTCTTCTAGGCTGAGGAAGAGTATGATTTTCCTTTGAGAAAATTATAGGGGGATAGAGTGCTACTTTGCACTCTACACTAAGACGATTGAAGAAAATGGACAGTATCCTATCTGCCTCTGCGTTTTCTGGGAAACAGTGCCGTCCATCGATGCACAGATAGCTGTGGCTGAATGCAGGGAGCAGACACTCCAGTGCTTGTTGGATGAGAGGAGGAAATTAAAGAAACATTTCCTCTTCATTCCAAGTTCCCGAACTTTTCATTCCTCCGCGTTCTGTTATTTTCTCCCATGGAAAAGAACCATGGGGTGGACAGATGATACAAAGAAGACATTCTTGTTAATTGGCATGTGAGAAAGAAGGGCAGAGGTTAAAGATGGAAGAGGAAGTCAAGCTTTGGGGCTAAAGAGGCATCCTCAGGCCAGTAAGGTGGATGGGGAGCTGATGGGGAGGGACCGTCAGGGTGGGGGCTATGCTGGGAGGTCATGTCTCATTCCATGTAAAACACCAGAAGTGACCTTCTGGGTCTTACCCACGGAATTCCAGACTATACTTCAGTGAGAAGAAAGACATCCTTTGTTCTTTGGCTAACTGTGCATTCCAGAGTCTCATTTGGAGAGGCCAGATCTGTGAGTGATAATAGGGTCCCTTTAAGGAAAAGGCATCTTTGTTGAAAATGGAATAGGGCAAGGGTGAAAAGGTGGGGCGAGGCAGATGTCAGTTTTGTGTATTTATGTATCCCATTATCTAAAACAGTGCTGGCAGATAGTCAGCGCTTAATACCTAGGTGTTGAATGAATACTTGATGTCGATCTTTGAGATATTATTTGCTATATGAGTTTCAGTACAGGAATATTTTAAGGAGATTTCAGAGTGCCCTTGGAAGCTGCTGGTAAAGAGGAACTTTAGCAAGGTGACCAGGTTAGACAAAGATAGAAAAAAATGCTTCTGGTCATGGGCACCCACTCCTAGGCTAAAAGTACTCATTGGCACCAGAAACCCTTTCCTGTGTTCTAAAAAATATTATAGCCTATAATTTTCCTCGCTAAATTTGGCTGTGTTGACATTGGCGTCAGCTAACTCAATCTCTTTTTCTAAGGCTTTGCACACCCACACATGTAACCCTGGAGGGTGGCACAGGGACTATATCCAGCCTGGAGACGTCGTACAGAGAGGAAGTGCTCCTTCAGGAGGACAGATGGAAACATCTGCCACAGCTCTCCCGGCTTACCTTTTCAGTGGCTCTACCTTAAATACGTTTGCTCAACCGTAGACATCAGGGCACAGTACAGGAAAATTATGGGCAGGGCATTTGGCAAGTATTTATTCACAATTCAGCAAATACGGATTGAACCCCGGTTGTGTGTTAGTCTCCTGGATTTGTGGGCTGCGGGTATGAATAAGGCAGCCACCCACAGAATTAACTTATTCTTCTCCAAGAGAAGTCATGATAAGAAACCAAATTTATGAATTACTTATGTTTTCACTAGGCTCCATGCAAATGCACTTTGCATACCTTAATTCATTTAATATTCAGGAAAGTCCCGTGAGAAAAATTTTAGAGCCATGGAAACTCTCAGCCTTTGAGGATTTGGATAACCTGCCCAAGGCCGCTTTGTATCTAATAAATGCTCCTTGATCCAATCCAAGTTGCTTCTCATTATTACACACCCTACACTACTATAAGATGCTAATGGAATTGATCCTGTCACTCTCTAGGAGAGGGGAAGAGCTGAAATAGCAGAGTTTAAAATTCTCTCTCTCGCGCTCTCTCTCTCTCTCTCTCTCTCTCTCTCCTTTTGAAACAGAGTCTTGCTCTGTCACCCAGGCTGGAGTGCAGTGGTACGATCTCAGCTCACTGCAACCTCTGCCTCCTGGGTTCAAGTGATTCTCATGCCTCAGTCTCCTGAGTAGCTGGGACTACAAGCATCACCACTATGCCCAGCTAGTTTTTTTGAATTTTTAGTACAGACAGGGTTTCACCATGTTGGGCAGGCTGGTCTGGAACTCATGACCTCAGGTGTTACGCCCACCTTGGCCTCCCAGAGTGCTGGGATTACAGGTGTAAGCCACCGTGCCTGGCCAAGTTTAAAATTCTCTACACCAAAGTCCGTCTCTACTACTGTTTCCCACTGCTTCCCTGAATGGTTGGGTATGTATTTGGGCCATATCGCTTTCTCTTTCTGTAGGGCTTGCTTGGAAAGATCTTTGTTTTCTTGAGTCCCTGGTTACCATCAGTCATTTGTTTTCATAGAAATACAAATCAGTTAGCCTGATGTAAAGAAAGGATTCTTATTTTATTCTCAGAAGAAAACCTTGGAACATAAATCCAAATTTTCTTTAAACCATTAAAAATGAATGAGATAGTTTTCATATCTCCTAAAATACATTGTTTTTCTTTTTAAGAATTTAAAGTCGGCCAGGTGCGATGGCTCACGCCTGTAATCCCAGCACTTTGGAAGGCTGAGGCGGGAGGATCCCAAGGTCAGGAGATTGAGACCATCCTGGCTAACACAGTGAAACCCCATCTCTACTAAAAATATAAAAAATTAGTTGGGCGTGGTGGCGCGCACCCGTAATCCCAGTCACTTGGGAGGCTGAGGCAGGAGAATCGCTTGAAACCTGTTGGCAGAGGTTGCAGTGAGCTGAGATCGTGCCATTGCACTCTAGCCTGGGTGACAGAGCAAGACTCTCAAACAAAAAAACAAAAAAAGAATTTACCTTATCTGGTCTTACTGCATTTCTCTTAAGTAGATTCTGACATGAATAGGTATTTTGACCAACTAATAAAATGGCAAAAATAACTAGCAGAAGAGTATTTCCTGTCTCCACTACTCTACAGATATCTTTTTAAAAAAATTTATTTTACTGTGGTAAGAACACAACGTGAAATCTATCTTTGACAAACTTTTAAGTGGACAATACAGTATTGTTGACCGTAGGTAAACGGTGTCTAGCGGAGCCCTGGAACTTACTTGTCTTGCGGAATGGAAACTCAATACCTACTAACTAGTAACTCCTCATTCCCTTCTCCTCCCAGTTCCACCGTTCCAGTCTTTAATTCCATGAATTTGAGTATTTTTGGATACCTCATGTAAGTGCAATTATACAATGTCTTTGTGTGAGTGGGTATTTCATCCATGTTGTCTCATATTGCAGAATTTTCTTCTAAGGTTTCTTTAAAGGTTGAATAATATTTCTGTGTGTGTGTGCGTGTGCATGTGTGTGTGTGTGTGTACCATATTTAAAAAATCTATTCACCTTTTGATACACATTTAGGTTGTTTCCACATCTTGCCTATTGTGAATAACTTTGCAGTGAAAATGGGAATTCTGGTGTTCCTTTGATACCCTGATTTCAATTCTTTTGGATAAATACCCAAAAGAATTTTGGGTGTGGTGGCTTATTCCTGTAATTATGGCACTTTGAGAGGCCAAGGCAAGCGTAGGGCTTGAGGCCAGGGATTTGAGCCCAATCTCCAACATAGCAAGACCCTGCCTCTTAAAACAAAAAAAAATTAGCTGGGAGTGGTGATGTGTACCTGTAGTCCTAGCTGCTCTACAGGGTAAGGCAGGAGGACCACTGGAGCCAGGAAATCAAGGGCCCAATCCGGCTAGAGTGACAGCAAGACCCTATCTTAAAAAACACACAAAAAACGCAAGCAAAAAATACCCCACAGTGGCATCGCTGAATCATATGGCAGTTGTATTTTTAATTTTTTGAGGAACTTCCCTACTGTCCACCAACAGTGGATTCCGATTTCTCTACATCCTCGCCAACACTTGTGTTTTGTCTGTTTTGATAACAGCTATCCTAACATGTATGAGGTGATGTCTCATTGTGGTTTTGATTTGCGTTTCCCTGATGATCAGTGGCAAACTGAAAGCTTCTATACTGTAAAGGAAACAATCATCAGTGCGAAAGACAACCCATGGAATTGGAGAAAATATTTGCAAACCATATATCTGATAAGATGTCAATCTCCAAATATATAAAGGCTTCTTACAATGAAATAGCAACAAGGCTAATAACCTGATTTAAAAATGGACTAAGGACTCATGTAGGTATGTCTCTAAGGAGGACATACAGGTGGCTAACAGGTAGACAAGAAAATGCTAGGCCGGGCTCGGTGGCTCAAGCCTGTAATCCCAGCACTTTGGGAGGCCGAGGCGGGTGGATCACGAGGTCATGAGATCGAGACCATCCTGGTCAAAATGGTGAATCCCCGTCTCTACTAAAGATACAAAAAATTAGCTGGGCATGGTGGCGCGTGCCTGTAATCCCAGCTACTCGGGAGGCTGAGGCAGGAGAATTGCCTGAACCCAGGAGGCGAAGGTTGTGGTGAGCCGAGATCGCGCCATTGCACTCCAGCCTGGGTAACAAGAGTGAAACTCCGTCTCAAAAAAAAAAAAAAGAAAATGCTTATATTGGCCAGGCTTGGTGGCTCACGCCTGTAGTCCCAGCACTTTGGGAGGCTGAGGCAGGCAGATCACCTGAGGTCAGGAGTTCGAGGACCAGCCTGGCCAACATGATGAAACCCCGGTTTCTATCAAAATTATGAAAATTAGCTGGGCGTGGTGGTGGGCGCTTGTAATCCCAGTTGATCGGGAGGCTGAGGCATGAGAATCACCTGAACCCAGAAGGCAGCGGTTGCAGTGAGTGGAGATCATGCCACTGCACTCCAGCCTGGCAACAAGAGGGAAACTCCGTCTGAACAACAACAACAAAAAAACAGAACAGAAAAGAAAATGATTGTATCTCTATAGCAGGGGTCCCCAACACCAGTCCATGGCCTGTTAGGAACCGGGCCGCACAGCAGGAGGTGAGAGGCCAGCCGGTTAGCAAGTGAGCAAAGCTTCATCCGAATGTACAGCTGTTTCTCACGGCTTGCATTACCACCTGGGCTCCATCCGCTGAGGTCAGCAGCGTCATTAGATTCTCTTAGAAGCTCGAACCCTGTTGTGAACTGTGCATGCAGGGATCTAGGTTGCTTGCTTTTCATGAGAATCTAATGCCCGATGATCTGTCACTGTCGCCCATCACGCCCAGGTGGGACTGTCTACTGGCAGGAAAACAAGCTCAGGGCTCCCACTGATTGATTCTACACTATGATGAGTTGCATAATTATTTCATTATATATTGCAGTGTAATCATAATAGAAATAAAGTGCACAATAAATGTATGTGCTTGAATCATCCTGAAACTATCTCCCCACTCTGCCCTACCATCCATGGATAAATTAGCTTCCATGAAACTGGTCCCTGGTGCCAAAAAGTTTGGGGACCACTGCTCTACAGGTGTCTCTCAGATCTTCATTTCTATTCTTTAGGTGCAGAGTCACAGGATACAAAAGTGCTTCATTCAAACCCATGTTATATCTGAGTGCCTTCCCCTAAGGGCGTGGCATGCCACACGTAATATACCCCTCAAAAATATTTGACATGATTTAGGATTTTGTGCCCTTCCCCTAAGGGCATGGCATGCCACACTTAATATGTCAAAAAATATATGACATGATTTGGATTTTTTTTTTTTTTGAGATGGAGTTTCTGCTCTTTTTGCCCAGGCTGTAGTGGAATGGCGTGATTTTGGCTCATCAAAACCCCCACCTCCCAGGTTCAAGCGATTCTCCTGCCTCAGCCTCCTGAGTAGCTGGGATTACAGGCTTGCACCACAATGCCCAGCTAATTTTGTATTTTTAGTAGAGATGGGGTTTCTCCACGTTGGTCTGGCTGGTCTCGAACTTCCGATCTCAGGTGATCCTCCCGCCTCAGCCTCCTAAAGTGCTGGAATTACAGGCATGAGCCACTGCCCCTGGCCTGATTTAGGTATTTTTAAAATAGCTCCATTGTACAGTTTGACTGTTTCACTGGCATTAAAAAGGAAATTGTCTTGCTCACACACAACTGCAAGGCAGACAGTTGAGTGTCTGTGCATTCCTGTCAAATAAAATGGATGCAGCATGTAAGTGTTAGCTGCGACGCACTCTAGAATTCGGCATCCTCCTTACAATTGGAAGGATATGTAGTATCCTTTCGAGGACTGCCTCACATATTTAATATATATCTTGTTTTGTCTGGGGATTGCTACTCAGGACTCCGCCATCTGTAGTGGGTGGCAACCAAATCTCAGTCTTGAAGAATTCATCTGTTAATGTTCTTTCTTCCTCTGACTTGATGATACCATTGTGGTTACTTCTCCTCCCTCTCTAATCAATAACATCTCATTTTCCCTTATTACATCTTAAGTATATTGCAGTCGTTCCTTGCAAGCTGTTACATTTTCATTTTGGAAATATGACGGCTGGAAAAATCATCCATCTGATGATAAAGAAAAAGGAGTAGGAGTCAAATCCTCCAAATATGGACTGTTTTTGGATGACTTAGTGCTTAGATGGAAGAGCAACTCTACCTGCATACATTTTGCAGTGTTAAGGCACCCAGCCGATGACACCATTTTATAGCTGAATCCCTGGAGGCTGGGGATGAAGTCGCCTCTCTGCATGGGGTGGATATAGCTCCTAGAGCCCCGAGTTCTCACTCCACTTCACCTACTTCTTTTAAGCTTTACATTTGAAAGGATATTGGGATTTTAGAAGCAGTATCTTATTTCTCCTTGAATATAAGGAAGGATGTGTTTCTGATTAAAATCACCTAGAATTTTCTTTTCTTTCTTTTTCTTTTTTTGAGACAGAGTTTTCCTCTTGTTGCCCAGGCCGGAGTGCAATGGCACAATCTTGGCTCACTGCAACCTCCGCCTCCCAGGTTCAAGTGATTCTCCTGCCTCAGCCTCCCGAGTAGCTGGAATTACAGGCATGCATCACCAAGTCCAGCTAATTTTGTATTTTTAGTAGAGACGGAGTTTCTCAATGTTGGATAGGCTGGTCTCAAACTCCCGACCTCTGGTGATCTGCCCACCTCAGCCTCCCAGAGTGTTGAGATTATATAGCCGTGGTGTCCGGCCTGAAATCACCCAGAATTTTCTGTAGTGCTTTTCTTTACCCAAATGTTGGAGTGGCAGGCCTCACACAGTGTCTGGAGTTGGGTCACAAATTAGTTTTAACAAATGGAAGGGATTTCCGGAAAGGTGATTTCCTACAAGTCTCTTTCTGTTAGTGTTTTTAATGGCTTTGGTTGTTATTTAATGGAAAGCACTTTTTTTGTGTGTGAGGGGTGGGGTGAGGGATTCTTCTAGCTTTTTAGCAATGCATTTCAAATTCAGAAAACAGAATAGTCCACATTTGAAAAGTTATGTGGGAACCTTTCTTGGAAATAATGTAAATATTTAGGGAATGTGTTCTAAACTGGAGGAAGAGTGTGGTTTAAGATTGCATGGCTGGGGGATTGTGCAGCGTTGGGTCCAGGGTGCAACTCAATGTAGGCTGGGATTACCCATGGGTGAGCCTGCTGCTCTCTCTGTACTGGCTTGGACTCAGGAGTGTTGATGGGAGGCTGGTTGTGGGGTTTGCTGAATCCCGCTTTCTCCCATCCCCACTGGCTTCTGCCCTCGGGTCAGTGGCAGTTCAGGCTGGTGAACAACACATTGAAAGGAAGAGCAAAAATTCAGTACTTGGGGCACATTTTTTTCAGAGCAGTGTGTCTTTCCAGTTTGAGTTAAAAATGCGTAATGAGGGGCTGGGCGTGACGGCTCATGCCTATAATTTTAGCAGTTTGGGAGGCTGAGACAGGCAGATCGTTTGAGATCGGGAGTTTGAGACCAGCCTGACCAGTGTGGGGAAACCACATCTCTACTAAGAAATACAAAACAAGGCTGGGCGTAGTGGCTCACGCCTGTAATCCCAGCACTTTGGAGGCCAAGGCAGGCGGATCACCTGAGGTCATTAGTTCAAGACCTGCCTGACCAATATGGTGAAACCCCATCTTAAAAAAAAAAAAATACGAAAAAAGCCAGGCATGGTGGTTCACTCCTGTAATCTCAGCACTTTGGGAGGCTGAGGTAGGCGGATCACCTGAGGTCAGGAGTTCGAGACCAGACTGAGCAATGAAAGCCCATCTCTACTAAAAAATACAAAATTAGCCGGGTGTGGAGGCGCATGCCTTTAATCCCAGCTACTCTGGAGGCTGAGGCAGGAGAATTGCTTGAACCCGGAAGGTGGGGGTTGAGCAACAAGAGTGATACTCCATCTCAAATAACAAAAAGAAACAAAAAAATTAGCCAGGCATGGTGGTGGATGCCTGTAATCCCAGCTACTCAGGAGGCTGAGGCAGGAGAATTGCTTGAACCTAGGAGGTCAAGGTTGCAGTGAGCTGAGATTGCACCACTGCACTCCAGCCTGGGTGACAAAGCGAGACTCTGTCTTTTTTTTTTTTTTGAGATGGAGTTTTGCTGTTGTCACCCTGGCTGGAGTGTAATGACTTGATCTCGGCTCACCACAACCTCCGCCTCCTGGGTTCAGGCAATTCTCCTGCCTCAGCCTCCCGAGTAGCTGGGACTACAGGCGCGCACCACCATGCCCAGCTAATTTTTGTATTTTTAGTAGAGATGGGGTTTCACCTTGTTGACCAGTATGTTCTCGATCTCTTGACCTCGTGATCCACCCACCTCGGCCTCCCATAATGCTGGGATTACAGGCTGGAGCCACCGCGCCTGGACCCCAAGACTCCATCTTAAAAAAAAAAACAAAAAAAGGAAATGAAGATTGATTGATTGATTTTGCAAGGTGCAAAGTTATATTCCTTTCACAATAAAGTGTTGAGGACAAGAGTCAAAATCTGTAAAATATTTACAGAGTCTTATACAGAGCCACAGATGAGTGACCATGGCCCCAGGCACACTCTCAAGAGGCCCTGAAAACATGTGCCCAAGGTGGCGGAGTTACAGTTTGGTTTTATGCTTTAGGGAGACATACAGTGTCAATCAACACCTGTGGAGTGTACATTGGTTCGGTCTGGAAAGGCGGCACAACTCAAAATGGGGACTTACAGGTCATAGGTGCATTCGAACATTTTCTGATTAGCAGTTGATTGAAAGAGTTAAGTTGCTATCTAAGAGGACTGTTTGGGTTAAGATAAAGGGTTGTGGAGACAGGGGTGGGGGGTCCTTATTAAGAAGTCTCATAGGTGGTCCCTCAGAGACAATAGATGGCAAGTGTTTCCTATTCAGACCTTAAAAGGTGCTAGACTCAGTTAATCTTTTCACCACTGAGAGGGCCTGGAAGGGGGAAGGACTTAGTTATGTTAGTAGAGGTTTTTTACAGATGCGATTTTTTTTTTCCTTCCACACACAAATAAAACAGCTTTGTAGGGGCATTTCAGAATATGGCAAAGAAACGTTTTTTGGGGTTAAATATTTTGATTTCCTTCTATATCTGTCATGTGATTTTATGCCAGAGTCAGGTTGGAAAGTAAGCCAAGTTATATCAGATTATGTAAAACCCAGCTGAGATTTTATGATTTGTAGGGTGTGGCTCCCCAGACCCCTTAGATAAGAATTTGGGCTGCAGGGCGCAGTGGCTCATGCCTGTAATCCCAGCACTTTGGGAGTCTGAGGTGGGCACATCATCTGAGGTCAGGAGTTCGAGACCAGCCTGGCCAACATGGTAAAACCCCGTCTCTATTAAAAGTACAATAATTAGCCAGGCATGGTGGTGGGTGTCTGTAATCCCAGCTCCTCAAGAGGCTGAGGCAGGAGAATCGCTTGAACCTGGAAGGCGGAGGTTGCAGTGAGCCAAGATAGCACCATTGCCCTCCAGCCTCTGCGACAGAGAGACTCCGTCTAACAAAAAAAAGAAACAAACAAGCAAACAAAAAAAGAATTTGGGCAAGAGAGAATAAAGGTCAGAGTTTAGTTCTCAAAAGAAAAATCCTCAGGGGGAGGTTATGACCCAAAGGAATGGATTGAACTGATTTTAGTATCGGGGCGAATTTTGTAAGCATCCATTACTTTTTTTTTCTTTTCTGTCCCTGCCTTGAGTCCCTTTAAGTCTATTTTCTTTTTCTGAGACATGATTTGGCTCTGTTGCCCAGGCTAGAGTGTAGTGGTGCAATCAAGGCTTACTGCAGCCTGCAATTCCTGGGTGCAAGCAATCCTCCCACCGCAGCCTCCCATGTAGCTGAGACTACACTACTGCACCTGGCTTCTTCACGTCTGTTCTATTAATCCATTGATTTTTGCCTTCATAATATTTGTGTGTGTGTGTGGTTGTGTACATTTTAACATAAATGATATGAGATGCACCTGTATGAGTTTGCATATGGCTGATGTAACAAAGTAGCAGAAATTTGGTGGCTCAACGGAAATATATTCCTTCCAGTTCTGGAGGGCAGAAGTCCAAAGTCAGTGTCACTGGGATGAAAAGGTGTCAGCAGAACTGTGTTTCCAACAAGGGCTCTGTTGAAAGATTGCTTCCTCGTCTCTTCCAGCTTCTGTTGGCTGCCAACATTCCTTGGCTTGTGGCTGCAGCGCTCCAATCTTCAAGGCCGGCGTCTGTCCATCTCTCTCTGCTACACCTTCACATTGCCTTCTCCTATGTGTTTTCCTGTCAAACCTCCCTCCCCTCTCTCATAATGACACTTGTGACTGTGTTAAGGTGCCATCAGGTATCCCATGACAATCTCCCCATCTAAAGTGCCTTCATTTCATCACATCTCAAGGATCCTTTTTCCAAATAAGGTCCCAGGGATTAGGATCTGATGCCTTTGGAGCCACTATTCAGTCTCTTATAATACCTGTTATTCAACTTGCTTTTCTTAAAGTCCACAATATCTCCTGGGTACTCTTTTTTCCATATTGGCTAACACATACCTACCTCACTCAGTGTCATTGCTGTAGAGTGTACCCAGGATGGGTACTTCATATTTCATTTTTAGTTTATTAAATTGGTGAGAAATGTTTTAGTTGCTTTTCCATTACAGACATGTGGCAGTGATCAGGGAAGGGGCTAAAGTGATACACACTGATTGACAGTATTCGTTACGTCTCGGGGGTACAGGATGAGTCCTTCATAATATTTCCCTGGCCAGGCGCGGTGGCTCATGCATGTAATCCGAGCACTTTGGGAGGCTGAGGCAGGTCGATCGCCTGAGGTCAGGAGTTCAAGACCAGCTTGGCCAACATGGCAAAACACCATCTCTACTAAAAATACAAAAATTAGTTGGGCGTGGTGGCGGATGCCTGTAATCCCAGCTACTGGGAGGAGGCTGAGGCATGAGACTTGCTTGAACCCTGGAGATGGGAAGTTGCAGTGACCCAAGAGTGCGCCACTGCACTCCAGCCTGGGCGACAGAGTGATACTCTATCTGAAAAAAAAAAAGAAAAAAAAAATTTCTGGCTCCTCCCGGAGTTTTCTCGTTGTAATACATAAACCCCTCTCCTGGTCCTTCCTGGTCATCCTGACCGCTGGTGTTGAGACGTAGGTGAAATACTCACCAAGCTGCCTGGCCTCAGGCATTGACCTTTCTCTCAGTGCCGTGGGTGCTGGGTGCTTAGTCTGTAAAACAGGTGTTGTTATTACCTCTAGCTCCTGGGTTCTCAGGGGTTTCAGATGAGTTCATGTATCTAAAGCATTCAAAATCTGCCAGGCACACAGTGGGTGCTTTACTCGTGTTCGTTTTTGTTGTTTCTGTTAATGGCTCCTTTTCCCACTCATACCCAAGGAGAACTCTCAAACAGCTGGCGTGAGTACGGCCATCCACCCCAGCAGCCTGCCTGGCTCGAGGTCCTCCTTCCTCTGTCCTACTCACCTGGGCTCCTTTCTGTCCTCTTTCCTTCTGCTGTTTAGTCTCTCTTCTCTGGGATTAATCCACCGACCGTTTAACCTTCTTCTGTGTTCACCTTTCTTCTCTTTCTGTGGCTTCCTTCAATTTCTTTTTTTTTTTTTAAGTTGGAGTCTGGCGCCCTCTCGGCTCACTGCAGCCTCTGCCTCCAGGTTCAAGTGATTCTCCTGCCACAGCCCACCGAGTAGCTGGGACAACAGATGTGCACCACTGTGCCTGGCTAATTTTTGTATGTTTAGTGGAGATGGGGTTTTATCATGTTCTCCAGGCTGGTCTAGAACTCCTGACCTCAGGTGATTCGCCTGCCTTGGCCTCCCAAAGTGCTGTGGTTACAGGCGTGAGCCACCGCGCAGGTCTCTTCTCTCTTTCTTCCACCTTTTCCTTTTTTACCTTATTCCTCCCACCACTCCTTCTGCCCCAGTGGGATAAAGAGATTTATTTATTTATTTAGAGACGGACTTTCGCTCTTGTTACCCAGGCTGGGGTGCAATGGCGCGATATCAGCTCACTGCAACCTGTGCCTCCTGGGTTCAGGCAATTCTCCTGCTGACCTCCTGAGTAGCTGGGATTACATGCATGTGCCACCGTGCCCAGCTAATTTTTTGTATTTTTAGTAGAGACGGGGTTTCACCATGTTGACCAGGATGGTCTCGATCTCTTGACCTCGTGATCCACCCGCCTTGGCCTCCCAAAGTGCTGGGATTATAGGCGTGAGCCACCGCGCCCGGCCAATTCTACCTAATTCTTTTGGTGTGTACATGTATGTGTGTAGGTGTGTACAGACACACCTTCATATTTTAAAATAACTGTGAACGTGCTAACTTTATTTTATTTTTTAGTTTCGTTATTATTTTTTAAGACAGAGTCTCACTCTGTTGCCCAGACTGAAGTGCAGTGGCTCGATCTTGGCTCGCTGCCACCTCTGCCTCCCGGGTTAAAGTGATTCTTGTGCCTCAGCCCCCCAGTAGCTGGGACTAATTTTTGTATTTTTAGTAGTTAAGCAGGCTGGTCTCAAACTCCTGAACTCAAGTGATTTGCCAGCCTTGGCCTCTCACAGTTGAACCTAACTTTAAATAGTGTATATTGTCAATCTTAGGGAGATGTTTTAATTCATGTACTTAAATGTTCTTGTGAGACACAATTTATCATTTCTGAATAAGCTCGTTCCTTTTTTCTAATTCACTTTTCTCCAAATTTCCCTGTAACATTTGCTGATAATAGCGGTGAGTTCAACAAAGCTCTAGCATTCTGAGATGTTTTTTCAAGATTGGTTCGCAGCTTTTGTAGTCAGCTGGTTTTGTGTGATAAGTTCTGTATGCTTATAAAAGTGTTTAAATCGGCCGGGCGCGGTGGCTCACGCCTGTAATCCCAGCACTTTGGGAGGCCGAGGTGGGTGGATCACAAGGTCAAGAGATCGAGACCATCCTGGTCAACATGGTGAAACCCTGTCTCTACTCAAAATACAAAAAATTAGCTGGGCACGGTGGCGCATGCCTGTAATCCCAGCTACTCAGGAGGCTGAGGCAGGAGAATTGCCTGAACCCAGGAGGCGGAGGTTGTGGTGAGCCGAGATCGTGCCATTGCACTCCAGCCTGGGTAACAACAGCGAAACTCCATCTCAAAAAAAAAAAAGTTTTTAAATCAGGCCAGGCGCGGTGGCTCACGCCCATAATCCCAGCACTTGGGAGGCCGAGGCGGGAGGATGACGAGGTCAAGAGGTTGAGACCATCCTGGTCAACATGGTGAAACCCCGTCTCTACTAAAAATACAAAAATTAGCTGGGCATGGTGATGCGCGCCTGTAGTCCCAGCTACTCCGGAGGCTGAGGCAGGAGAATTGCCTGAACCCAGGAGACGGAGGTTGTGGTGAGCCGAGATCGCGCCATTGCACTCCAGCCTGGGTAACAAGAGCGAAACTCCGTCTCAAAAAAAAATAAAAATAAAAAAATAAAAGTTTTTAAATCATTTAATAATTGGTGATGTTGTAGAAAAAACCGAGTTCTTGTTACATGCCCAGGAGAAGTGTGGCACACAGACACTTCTGAAGGGTGAGGGGGAATGGAACTTATTTGGCAGAGAGGACGAAAAAACCCCTCAGCTGAGCGAGAGGGGTTCCTGTTAACAGGCCCTCATCACACAGATTGAATCTCTGGTCCCCACCCAGGAACAGGACAGACCCGTCTCCAAATAGCCTGAATTTTCTGACGCTCCGCCCCATCCTCCTGGTGCACAGGCAGGTGGGAGATTCTCCTGCAGTGCTCCTCCTTATCATCCTCCTGCAGCTATCAGTGTAGACACTGAGGTTTGCAATTGTATAATATGCAGGTTTGCAATTATATAATGTAATTGTATTGTTGTGTAATATCCAGAGTTGAGAAAATATATATACAAATAAAGCAGGCCTGGCTCAGTGGCTCACACCTGTAATCCCAGCACTTTGGGAGGGCGAGGCGGGTGGATCACAAGGTTAGGAGTTCAAGACCAGCCTGGAGATCACGGTGACACCCTGTCTGTACTAAAAATACAAAAAAAAAATTAGCTGGGCATAGTGGTGCATGCCTGTAATCCCAGCTACTCGGGAGGTGGCGGCAGAAGAATTGCTTGAACCTGGAGGGTGGAGGTTGCAGTGAGCTGAGATCATGCCACTGCCCTCCAGTCTGGGCAACGAAGCGAGACCCCATCTCAGAATGAATGAATGAGTAAATAAATAAATAAATAAAGCAAGCAAGCTACAGTAGCATTCCCTTTTAAAATGCCAGTTGGGTAATTATCTTTTGGAATCAAGTGGAGGTCTCACTAAGGAGGGTAGAGTATTTCTCTGTGAGGCCAGGAGGCTGTTGTTGGGTAAGAACAAATGCTTAGAGACGAAATTGTTGGCCTCTCGCATTGCTGTAGGAGGGTTCAAAGTAGACAGACACGTGTCTTCCTCCTTTTCTTTCGCCTTCCTTTCTGCCTGCAATGCCCTTTTGATGTCCAGCTGGTGAGAGTGGATAAATAATTTGTATCATAGTGTCAGACTCCTCAGAAACCCATAAAGATTTCTTAAAGGATTGGAATCCTGTGCCTTTCTGAATTAAGCCCTAAATTGTTATGAATGTGAACCTAGGGTGTGTGTCTTGCCTGTGGTGTGCGTGCTGCCATACTTGGAAGCAGAATGATTTGTGGATCATTTTACGAGTCCTTTCTCTTTTTTGGTCAAATGCAGATGGCATGGAGGAAATGGAAGGTTCTAGGCAGTTTTACAACCACTGCAAGATGACTCTACTGGGCGGATAAATTTAGTAGACAAAATAAGTGGTTAGTTTCTTGGACCTCAGTTTTCTAATCTGTAAAATCAGGAGATGCATCAAAGTTTCTTTCTATCTTTAAATTCTGTAATTCTTTGAGAATTGTGTAGCATGTATAATATTTATGGGAAGTAAAGTTTAAGGCACTAAAAAGAGGCAGAAATCAGATTCTGACTCAGGGTTGTTTTTTCAGCCTTGTCTGCCAATCCAAACCTTGTTAAAACTACCATGTGGCAAGAGATGATGTCCTATTATTATTCTTTCACTCAAGAATGCTTCAGCTATATAGATCTGTCGAAGCAGTTGTTACATTGGTGAGTTTCCCCATATCCATCAGAAGAAGAAAATCCATCACCCTTTTCACTACTTTTTCCTCTCCAAGAAAATGATCTTTAAGAGAATGACGTGTAATATAGACTTTACTATTCTTAAGGAATTGGAGAAACTGCATTTGAAATAAAATCAATACATGATGCAGTGGTGTATGTACATTTCAAATATTGGATGGCAAAGCATTTTATCAAAGACTTTGGGACTAAATGCCTGTCCCAGACTTACATAAAGTAGGATAGAATGCAATAGAAATATGGGTGCACCTTCTGTGTGTATAATTCCTGGTTGTGGTTCAGTTACTCTGCGTATCTCCTCTACACTAACAGAAGGAGGTAGACTCATCAGACATTAAGAAATGTAGACATTAGGGCTGGTATGTTTAGAAATTTGTTTTTCTTTTTTTTTCTTTAGAGAGCCAGCCCATAATCTCAGATTAAGTTACAATGTTGGTTACCAGGCGATTTAGAGGAACAAAAGCAGTCTTATCCTTCATATTTTTGGCTGATGAAAGTAGACAAATAAAACAGGATTCTGTGTCAGTTATGCACTGAGTGTGTGCCCCGTGACCTTGATCAAATCTCTCTCTCTGTCTTTTTTTTTTTTGGAGATGGAGTCTCATCCTCATCCCCCAGGCTGGAGGGCAGTGGCTCGATCTTGGCTTGCTGCAGCCTTCGCCTCCCTGATTCAAGTGATTCTCCTGCCTCAGCCTCCCAAGTAGCTGGGATAACAGGCACGTGCTGCCAAGCCTGGCTAATTTTTGTATTTTTAGTAGAGACAGGGTTTCACCATGTTGGCCAGGCTGGTCTCAAACTGCTGACCTCAAGTGATCCACCTGCTTTGGCCTTCCGAAGTGCTGAGATTACAGGCATGAGGCACCGCATTGGCCCCAAACCTCTTAACGTTCTTGGATTTGATCCTTGCAATCAGTAATTTTAAATTACTGGCTAAATTAATTAGAATTACTGGTTAAATTAATTAAAACAAACGAGCAATAAAACCAAACAGACAATGAATGTTTTTGTTGGTGGAAATTCCTTTCTGCATTTCTTAATTTCTTCTATGATGTTTGTTTACTTTTGGGAATTGAAACCTGAAAGCCATCAATTGCACTAAGATTTTACCATGAAATTATACATTAGATCATCTTCATTTACTTAATAAGATGTTAAACACAGTTATTTCTAATTTTTTGTGTTTTCTATTTTTAAAATATTAAAACTGCATATTCTTCCCCCCCGCCACCCTGCTCTGGGATTCATTGATGTACTCGAATACTTTTTGGTTTTCTATTTACTTTTCAATATGATCTTTAATTTTTCATTTAATATGATCTATCCCATTTTGGAATATGATATTCCAGTGGCCTCCTTTGGGTATAAGGTGGAATCACATTCGAAGGTCAGCCTGAGATCCGCAGGCCGATAGCCCTGCCCTGGGACCAGCAGACCCTCAGCCTCCTTTGTAGTTCTTTTTCTCCTTCCTTCTGGGGAAGGATGTTAGAACTCTCGGGCTTTGATGTCTGTCAGGCTGTTTCCTGCCCATCTGCCATTGCCTGCTTTCAGCTCCCAGGGCCATTGCTGCTCATGGTCTCAGGCTTTGCAGCTACCATCACTGCTCTGGCTTCAAAAGGTGCTACTCTTCCCTTAATCACTGTAGTCCAAGCTTGGATACAGACCCTTCTCATAGTTCCTCAGTGATTCTAAGATAAAGCTACAATTTTGCTTTTTGTTTTTGTTTTTTTTTGAGACGGAGTTTCGCTCTTGTTACCCAGGCTGGAGTGCAATGGCCCGATCTCGGCTCACCGCAACCTCCGCCTCCTGGGTTCAGGCAATTCTCCTGCCTCAGCCTCCCGAGTAGCTGGGATTACAGGCACGCGCCACCGTGCCCAGCTAATTTTTTGTATCTTTAGTAGAGACGGGGTTTCACTATGTTG
>CM052651.1:6196164-6230056 GCA_028533165.1 Leontopithecus rosalia | reverse complement strand
CTGGGTTCAGGCAATTCTCCTGCCTCAGCCTCCCGAGTAGCTGGGATTACAGGCACGCGCCACCGTGCCCAGCTAATTTTTTGTATCTTTAGTAGAGACGGGGTTTCACTATGTTGACCAGGATGGTCTCGATCTGTTGACCTCGTGATCCACCCGCCTCGGCCTCCCAAAGTGCTGGGATTACAGGCTTGAGCCACCGTGCCCGGCCGTTTCTGTTGTTTTTTGAGACAGAATCTCACTCTGTTGCCCAGGGTGGAGTGCAATGGCACAATCTTGGCTCACTGCAACCTCCGCTTCCCTGGTTCAAGCCATTCTCCTGCCTCAGCCTCCCGAGTAGCTGGGACTACAAGCATGTGCTGCCACACCCAGCTAAGTTTTTCGTTTTTACTAGAGATGGGGTTTCACCATGTTGGCCAGGCTGGTCTTGAACTCCTGACCTCGTGATCCACATGCCCGGGCCTCCTAAAGTGCTGGGATTACAGGCTTGAGGCACTGTGCCCAGCAATTTTGCTGGTTTTTTTGAGACAGTCTAGCTCTTTCACCCAGGCTGAGGGGCAGTGGTATGATCAGAGCTCACTGCAGCCTCATCTCCCTGGCTCAGGCCCTCCTCCTGCCTCAGCCTCCCTAGTAGCTGGGACTACAGGTGCACTCCACCATGCCATGCTAATGTTTTGTGGGCGTTTTTTTTTCCCATTTTTGGGTAAAGACTGGGTCTCACTGTGTTGCCCAGGGTAAGTTATAGCATTTAACCTAACTTTATTAAAGGTATAGGGTAACAGGAGAGAAGTAGAGCATACAGAGTAACTTAGGACCAGCTGTGAGATGACTGTTTCTGGAATTTTTTTTCTTTTTTTGAAACGGAGTTTCGCTCTTGTTACCCAGGCTGGAGTGCAATGGCGAGATCTCAGTTCACCGCAACCTCTGCCTCCTGGGTTCAAGCAATTCTCCTGCCTCAGCCTCCCAAGTAGCTGGGATTACAGGCGCGCACCACAACTCCCAGCTAATTTTTGTATTTTTAGTAGAGACGGGGTTTCACCATGTTGACCAGGATGGTCTCGATCTCTTGACCTCGTGATCCACCCGCCTCGGCCTCCCAAAGTGCTGGGATTACAGGCGTGAGCCACTGCGCCCGGCCCTGTTTCTGGAATATATAGGCCCAGGCCATCTGCATGGCTTCGATTTTGGATTTGCCTGCTCCCAGGGTGCGCCTGCTTTCCATGGAGGTGAAACTCAGTATTCCCCGCCAAGTCTGAGCTTCTGTTAGTGAACCCAGACTCCTGAGAATCCAGGCCAAAGTCTCACTCATCTGAGAGAAAAGAGAGTTTCTCCCTCAGTCTAAGGCCTTTTCTTCCTTTCAGGATCTCTGCCTCTTTTCGGGATGACTGATGGAAAGAATCCTCAGTTCCTTCCATGAAAACTTGACAGTTTACCCAGAATGTTACTAGTTAATTCCTAGCCCTCGTGAGACCCCTGTGTAGTGCCATGCAGAAGTTCTTAGCTTTGAGTACACCTTCTCAAAGTGCACAGGCTTTGCGTGATCCATGAAACCCATGAAGCTGTGTGCAGTTTTCTGGGCACATGCCTTTTTCGGGGAGCAGATCCATCCGCCTCATCAGATTATTTCATTTATTTATTTATTTTTGAGATGGAGTCTCTCTCGCTCTGTTGCCCAGGCTGGAGTGCAATGGCGCAATCTCAGCCTTCCAGGTTCAAGCAATTCTCCTGCCTCAGCCTTCCCTAACTGGGCTTAACAACAGGTGTCCACCACCACGTCAGATTAACTTTCGTATTTTCAGCATAGATAGGGTTTCACCATGTTGGACAGGTTGGTCTGGGGCTCCTGACCTTGTGATCTGCCCACCTCGGCCTCCCAAAGTGCTGGGATTACAGTTGTGAGCCACTGCGCCTGGGTTTCATCAGATTATTAAAGTGGTCTAGCATCTCCTCAGAAGGTTAAGAACCGCTTCAGAAGTTACTTCAAGTGTAGAGCGTCTGTGGTTTCCTCCAGATAGGGCTTCACTTACAGCTCCTCCTCCATCAGCAAATAAGGATGGGTTTTCACATCTTCTCTGCACACATTTGTCTCTGCTTCTGATCCACAAATAAGGGCTGAAATGCAGGTATCTCCACAGAATGGTTTGTATATGGTCCAAATCCATTCTTGGGCAAGAAGCATGTCTCCAGAGTTAACAGAGTCTGCAGATGTAATTTTGCCAAGTCTTTACAGCTGGGGCTGTAACAATCTTTATTTCATAAGGTCTTTGCCTACTCGGCCGGTCTTCCTAGGATGAAGAAATTGTCTTTACAAAGTAGTACTCTGTTTCTACAAAGAGACAGTCTACCGCTAAAGGAGATCCACCTCACTGTGGTTTGAAATGTATTATTAGGATTTTAGAGATCTTAAAGCCATGATTTAGCTAGGTCTGAATTCTTTATTTTATTTATTTATATATATATTTATTTTTGAGACAGAGTTTTGCTCTTGTTGCCCAGGCTGGAGTGTAATGGTATGATCTCGGCTCACTACAACCTCCGCCTCTCAGGTTCAAGTGATTCTCCTGCCTCAGCTTCCCGAGTAGCTGCGAATTATAGGCGTGCGTCTCCACACCCGGCTAATTTAGCATTTTTAGTAGAGATGCAGTTTCTCCATGTTGATCAGGCTGGTCTGGAACTGCCGACCTTAGGTGATCCCTAAGGCCTGTCTCAACCTCCCGCAGGGCTGGAATTACAGGTATGAGCCACAGCACCTGGCCCTTTTTATTTATTTATTTTACTTACTCTTATGTATTTGTTTTGAGATGGAGTATCACTCTGTCACCCAGGCTCACTGCAACCTCCCCTTCCTGGGTTCAAGAGCAGTTCTTCTGCCTCAGCCTCGCGAGTAGCTGGGATTACAGGTGTGCACCACCACACTCGACTAATAATTTTGTATTTTTAGTAGAGACAGGGTTTCACTGTGTTGGCCAGGCTGGTCTCGAACTTCTGATCTCAGAGGATCTGCCCACCTCAGCCTCTCAGAGTGCTGGGATTACAGACGTGAGCCACCTGGCCCGACTCTGAGTGTAAATTCTAATAAGCACCTGTACTCCCTTCTCTCAGCAGCCTTTGCCGGACGGACACTTCTTTGAGGTACCTGCCCGAGGACTTGGAGCCCAGGGGAGGGATGATGACAATGAAAGTTTTGCCTTCTGCTGTCAGATCTTGCTCCAGACCTCTTACCTTGTCTCCTGTTACACGTGGATCTCAGGCATCCATCCTGGCTTGACGCTGGAGTTCCCCAGGTGCTGCATAGGTCCCGTGGACACTGGCAGGGTCACCTTTCTTTTCTGAAGTTGCAGAGCAGCTTGATGTGCATCGTAATGAACCCGGTTCACGGTGCCTGGCAATGCATTTACTAAGTGCCAATTATCTTTCTGTGTGTGGGACTCATTCACTCTTCTAAGCAATGCCTGGATGGGACCTCAGGTTAGGCATGAGGGTGAGGTAAAGTCATTTCCAACTGGGGACATGACTGGGCATAGTGGCTTATGCCTGTAATCCCAACACTTTGGGAGGCCGAGGTGGGAAGGTCACCTGAGGTCAGGAGTTCGAGACCAGGCTGGTCAACATGGTGAAACCCTGTCTGTACTAAAAATCCAAAAAAATTAGCTGGGTGTGGTGGTGGGTGCCTGCAATCCCAGATACTTGAGAAGCTGAGGCAGGAAAATCACTTGAACTCAGGAGGCAGAGGTTGCAGTGAGATGAGATCGTGCCACTGCATTTCAGCTTGGGTGACAGAGCAAGACTCCATCTCAAGGAAAAAAAAAAAAAAAAGAAACTGGGGACCAAGGCAAATCATCTTGAGGCCCACTAACATAAAAGAATCATCAGAACCTTGTGTGGTGGCAACTGCCTTTACTCCCAGCTACTAGGGAGGCTGAGGTGGGAGGCTTGCTGGAGCCCAGGAGTTTGAGGCTACAGTGTGCTGTGGTCCCCAGTGCACTCAGCCTGGCCAACACAGTGAGACCTTGTCTTAAAGAAAAGTGCTCAAGAGGTGCTTTGGACTGGGCCTCGTTTTCTGCCTCTGCTGCTGAGAGGCAGCATAATGTTTTACTTTGAAATGGGATTGCTTTTTTTTTTTTTTGCTTTCATCAACTGTTTTTGTGTGGTTCTCCTTGTTAGAGCTGGAAGCTCGGGCTTTGAAAGCAATCTGCTGAGTGGTTTCTGATATCACTGTTAGGGATGGGAAAAGGAAATCTGAGGGAGGTGAATTTGGATCGCTGACCTGGCAGGCTGTGAGTTTTCTCAGGGTGACGTAGTTTCTCACTTAGGTGCCATCAGTGAAGGTTAGCAAAGTCCTCTCACTTCTGTCCGTCATGATGGAACTCAGGAGGCGATTACACAAGAGTTGCTGAATCTAGCCACAGTCAGTGCAAGGGCAGACCCTGCCTCCAGGTTGTGATCACGGCTCCTTCCTGTCTTTGCGCTCCAGGATCAGATTTCCCTCTGTATTGCTTTGCTTTGATGGGTATTTTACAGGAACCCGGGACAGGACAGGCTCAGGCACTGTACTATGGTGCCCTTTCACCCCCAATTTAGAACATTTGAGTAAGTAGTGATTTTACAGATTTGCAACTCCTGATCATTCATTCATTTACAGAGAACGCTAACTGATTAAAAACAGCAACTTTCCTAGTGTCTTTTAGAGTTTTAAATTCCATGTGAAGGAAATAATAAAATTAGGAAGTGTCTAATAATTAGTTGAAGATTAGAGGGTCTTTTAGTTTGACATCAACTTTTAAGTGTATCAGTTATTTTATTGTAGAGGATTTGATAGTCCTTTTACGTAGTATTATCAAATATCACACTTTGAACTGAATGAAAATTATTATTTTACAACATGATTAATACCTTAGTTTAAAACATAGACTATGTAGGACCTGTGGTGGCTCATGCTTGTAATCCCAGCACTTTGGGAGGCTGAGGTGGGCAGATCATGAGGTCAGGAGTTTGAGGCCAGCCTGGCCAAGATGGTCAGACCCTGTCTCTACTAAAAATATAAAAATTGCCGGGCCATGGTAGCGCACGCCTGTAGTCCCAGCTACTTAGGAGGCTGAGGCAGAAGAATTGCTTGAACCCAGGAGGCAGAGGTTGCAGTGAGCGGAGACTGTGCTACAGCACTCCAGCCTGGGCAACAGCGAGACTCATCCCAAGAAACAAACAAGCAAACAAACGAACATAGTGTATGTTAAGAAATGCGTGTTGATAAACCACTTTGTAATTTAGACCTTCGCTAAGTTATACTATAACTTAGTGAATTACCATTGTAGTCTCTGTTCCAACCACAGAGACAGTTTGCAGAATTTTCAGGGCTGGGCGACAGTTCTGGCCCAGGTTCCTTCGGATGCTGAGGTTTCCACTGACTTCCGAGATAGCACAGGGTGGGTGGGAGGATGAGCGTTGTGTCCCACGCCGGGGTCAGAAGCTGAGTTTTCGATGCGGTGGTGTTCCGCCAGTAGAGCCTGCACTTGTGTCTTCATGGCAGGTGCCTTTTCCTGCTGTTTGTTTGAGGTATTTGGCCTCAGCCATTTAGATTCTTCTCTATCTGCCTGTCATCATGATGTTTCGTTTTTCGCTTGTTTGTTTTTTGAGATGGAGTTTTGCTCTGATACCCAGGCTGGAGTGCAGTGGCTTGATCTCAGCTCGCTGTAATATCTGCCTTTTGGGTTCAAGTGATTCTCCTGCCTCAGCCTCCCAAATAGCTGAGACTACAGGTGTGCACCACTATTCCCGGCTAACTTTGGTATTTTTAGTAGAGATGGGCCTCACCATGTTGGACAGGCTGGTCTCGAACTCTTGACCTCAAACGATATGCCCATCTCACACTCTCAAAATGCTGGGATTACAGGTGTGAGCCACTGCACCCACCCCTCTTTTTTTTTTCCCCCAAATATTCTTTCTTTTCCTCACAGCTGCACTTTGTAGTAACGCAGTGTTACTATATTGTTATTAGAACTCCCTGGCAAAGTTTAGAATAGAGCAGAGAGTCACTGAGAGCTAGCTGTACAGAGGGCGTGGAGAAAGTTTTGGTGATTTGCGCAAGGTAACCCAGTGGGGAGTAGCAGAGCTGAGACTGCTGGGAGCTCCTTTCCCTTGAGGCCTAACCCTGGCTCCCTTCTGCTGCCTGTAGCTATTTCTGTGTCTGGTCTTGTAATCGTACGTGGATGGCACCTCTCTCTCTGTCTGCATATGCGTTCTAATGTGGATTCTGGTTATTCTTTTGGGGTTCTTATGTTAAATGCACTTGTTGAAGCATATACTCAGTCTGTGGAAGGTCTTCAGATGTAAACTATTGAATCGTTTCAAGTATTTGTGTTCATTAGTACTCAAAGCACAAATGCCATTCCTGTTTCTTAAAGTGTGCAAAGCATGGGTGTTTGAGGGCTTGGCAACCAATGTGTGGGTGCCTCTATTTTGACGGTTTTGTTTGCAACTAACAAAGGTTAACAAAAAAGTCCTTTTGGGAAGTTTGGCCGAGGTCCTGGAATGTGGACATGCCTTTGCAGTGTGCTCATGCTCTGTGGCACATTAGTACCCTAACCCCCTGTTCTTGGTTTTTCAGCGGACCAAGTTAAATATTAAAGGAAGAGGATTTCTTTCCTGCTACCAGGGGATTTTATCCCTGTAAAAGGCTTTTAAATATTTTTTTTAAAGTTGTGATAAAATACACAGAGGATAAAATCGACCATTCGAACTGCTTTTAGGCGCACAGTTCAGCGGCATTAAGTACATTCACATCATTGGGCCCCATCAGCACCATCCGCCTCCAGAACGCTTTTCATCTTGGAGGACTGCAACTCTGCATGGTAAAATATTTTGTATGTACCAATCTTTAAAGCTGAAACAGGCTGGGCGCAGTGGCTCACGCCTGTAATCCCAGCACTTTGGGAGACTGAGGTGGGTGGATCACGAGGTCAGGAGTTTGAGACCAGCCTGGCCAATATAGTGTAACCCCATCTCTACTAAAAATACAAAAATTTTAGCTGGATGTGGTGGTGCACACCTGTAGTTCCAGCTACTCAGCAGGCTGAGGCAGGAGAGGTGGAGGTTGCAGTGAGCTCAGATCACCCCACTGCACTTTGGCCTAGGTGTCAGAGCAGGCTTCCGTCTCAAAAAAAAAAAAATGCTGAAACAATAAAATTCTTGTGGTAGAAGGTGTAGTAGTGACATGTCTTTAATTCAGTTTATAGTCTCCTTTTCTTTAACATTCCCACATCTTCCAGTAACATTTATATGGTGCTTTCTTATATTCTCATTGATGATTCAAAACTCTTGTGGTATAGGCATTAATATTCCCATTTTATAAATGAGGAATTTGAAGCAGTAACAGAAGAAAGGCAACGAACAAATCAGGACTCCAGCTTAGTGCTGTGGACTTGAAATCCTTTTCTTTCTCCATTCTACTGTGCTTCAAAAGGCTATGACTAATGTTTTCTGTATCTGTCTGTCTACCTAGCTGCTGGCTGGCTATTTAGCTGGCAATCTCTTTATTTTGCAGGGATGGAGCAGGCATGGAGGGAGGATTTCTGGAGTTGCGTTTTAAATGATGGGTCTTGCCCTGACAACAGACAGTCATGTTCATAACCCTGGGCATCTCATAGGATCAGGGATTATGGTGCTTTGCCTCAACACTTAGCAGATGCAGCAGCTGTCTATTCAAATATTACTTTAAAAAATGCCTGGAATTGTATTTAAATTGCTTCAATTATTCACTAATTAAATTGCACATTGTTTCTCCTGGGGATTTTGCACTAGGCTGAGTCTCCTCAATTGTTTGTGTTGGACAGTGACAAAATAAATCTTTTGCATTGCAGCTTAGTAAAAATCCCGCTGAATGGGCTAAGTAAGTCCACAGTCATCCCGTAAGAGACTTATTTTTTAGAAAACAATCCTTTTTGTTTTTTTGGCAAGACCAGGCTTAGACTAATATTGGGCTTTTGTTTGTTTTTATTTCTGCACTTTGATTCTGGCACTTAAAATACCTGGAGGGGTCACAGACACAACCGGAGGCCCATGTGTTCTACTGAATATGTCAGCTTCCTTGGCCTGCATGGTTTTCCCAAGAACTGCACAATGGAATGTGAATGTTTTAAAACCACATGTGTGTTTCTCACATGGCTGCTACAATTGAAATCTTTTGTCAGCCTGTTTAAGTGGTTAGATGTAGCAACCAGTTTGCCCTAGGACCTTATCTGTAGTCCTTATAAATTGTTGTCTTGCTATATAGCATTTACAAAGCATTTCTCTATGTGCTGTTCCCATTCACTGAGAGAAGAGGAGGAAAAAACAAAAACGGGAGAAGGAGAGGGAAGTGAGAAGGTTCAGTGTCCCTGCAGAGCAGGAGCATGTGACAATATGTCCTTGATATTTTTAAACAAAAATGCTTACTTGCTCTTAAAATGCAAATTATTTCCATTCCCCTAAAAAAATGCACAATTTCATGCTAATGTTCACCTCTAACCACAGCTAATTAAGACTTTGCTCCCAGAATAAGTAAGTACCTAACACTTATGAGCACTGGCTTTGGGCAGCAGTGTCTGTGCTAAACTTTCACGTGCATGATCCTATTTAATGCTCACAGCGTCCTGAGGAAGGTGGTATTCTCCCCATTTTACAGGCAGTAAAAAGAAGTTCAGGAAAGAGGTGAAGAGACTCCCTCAAATGTCTCACTGGTAATTGGCAGATCTAGGGCTGGGTCCTTTCTGTGATATAAGTGCTCAGGGTTTTGAAAAAGCAACGGGTTTGGAGGCCGGGCGTGGTGGCTCTCGCCTGTAATCCCAGTACTTTGGGAGGTTGAGGCAAGTGGATCACGAGGCCAGGAGTTCAAGACCAGTCTGGCCAACGTGGTGAAACCCCGTCTCTACTTAAAATACGTAAGTTAGCTGGGTGTGGTGGCAGGTGCCTGTAGTCCCAGTTACTCAGGAGGCTGAGGCAGGAAAATCACTTGAATCCAGGAGGCGGAAGAGGCAGTGAGTGGAGATCATACCACTGCATTCCAGCCCTGTTGACAGAGTAAGATTCCATCTAAACAAACAAAAAAAAAAGCAGCTGGTTTTTAAAAAGGGTTGTTGCTGATATTAATAATCTGATATGAGAAGCAATGTGGAAGCAGCTCAGCATGTATATAGATGTTATAGTCACTCTGGTAAGATGGAAGTGTCCAGTTCTGCTCACACCGGCAGAGCTGAAGTGGGAGCTGGAGACGTACCAGATCATTGGATGGGAAACCGAATGCTTTTCTAAATCAAGTGTCTCTGAGTGACCCTAGACAGTTGGTGAGAAAGAGTTTGTCACCAACATAAATAATTGGAAAGAAGTGTTAGATGCATTTGAAGCAACCTAGACATTCCCTTGTGAAGCTGTTGAGAAGAGAGTAGAGTGTGAAGAAATGAAGCTTGCTTGGTGTCCAAGATAAAATAAGGGATGGATCTTAGCACTACAGACGGAGACTACAGCAGCAAATAACAACCAGAAGAGATGCATTTCCATCTGGATTCATGCAGAAAACGATGTCAGGTAGTTAAGAGTGAAAGCAAATACATCCCCAGTGCCTATAATATGAGATCCGAATGCAGGACACATTGAAAATGGGCTCTTCACATACAAATTCCTCTTTTGAGACAACCTATGCCATATAAATTATATCGTAGGTAAAGGTCTATGGTAGCCTTATATATTTAATTCATTTAAAACAAACCCAAGTACCTCTTCCCACAGACTCTCATGCCGTTATTGTTAGGCATAAATTCTTGTTAACTGGCCGGGCGCGGTGGCTCACGCCTGTAATCCCAGCACTTTGGGAGGCCAAGGCGAGAGGATTACTTGAGGCCAGGAAATGATAGCAAGTACTAGCAAAGAAAATGGTAAACCGCCGGGTGCGGTGGCTCAAGCCTGTAATCCCAGCACTTTGGGAGGCCGATGCGGGTGAATCACGAGGTCAAGAGATCAAGACCATCCTGGTCAACAGGGTGAAACCCCGGCTCTACTCAAAATACAAAAAATTAGCTGGGCATGGTGGTGTGTGCCTGTAATCGCAGCTACTCGGGAGGCTGAGGCAGGAGAATTGCCTGAACCCAGGAGGCGGAGGTTGCAGTGAGCCGAGATCACGCCATTGCACTCCAGCCTGGGTAACAAGAGTGAAACTCCGTCTCAAAAAAAAAAAAAAAAAAAAATCTTGTTAATTTTTTTAACTAACCATAGTTATTTTGCTCTTAAAATTCTTTCCCTGCCGGGTGCGGTGGCTCACACCTGCAATCTCAGCACTTTAGGAGGCCGAGGTGGGTGAATCCTGAGGTCAGGAGTTTAAGACCAGCCTGGCCAACAGAGTGAAACCCTGTCTTTACTAAAAATACAAAAAATTAGCTGAGCGTGGTGGCGGTCGCCTGTAATTCCAGCTACTTGGGAGGCTGAGGCAGGAGAATTGCTTGAACGTGGGAGGAAGAGATTGTGCCATTATCCAGCCTGGGCCACAGTGTGAGACTCCATCTCAAAATAAATAATAATAATAATTCAGGACACATTTAAAATGGGCTCTCCAAATATAAATTCCACTTTTGAGACACTCTATACCATATAAACTATATCGTCGGTAAAGGTCTAGGGTAGCCTTAGATATTTTATTCATTTAAAACAAACCCAAGCATTTCTTCCCACAGACTCTCACACTGCGTTATTGTTAGGCATAAATTCTCCTTGTTAATTTTTGGAATTAAGTATAGTTACTATGTTCTTAAAATTCTTTCCCGGCTGAGCACAGTGGCTCACGCCTATAATCCCAGCACTTTGGGTGGCCAAGGCAGGTGGATCACTTGAGGTCAGGAGTTTGAGACCAGCCTGGTCAACATGGTGGAACTCCATCTCTAAACTAAAAATACGAAAATTAGCTGGGCGTGGTGGTGGGCGCCTTTAATCCCAGCTACTTGGGAGGCTGAGGCAGGAGAATCTCTTGCACCTGGGAGGCGGAGGCTACAGTGAGCAGAGATCGTGCCACTGCATTTCAGCCTGGGCGACACAGCGAGACTCTGTCTCAAAAAAGAAAAAAATGGTTTCCCAATGTTAGTTTTACAATCTTATATAGTAGGTGCCATGCTTAGGTAGTTCAGGAATCTTTTGTAGGGTAGTGATGAAATTCAGAGCTGAAGGGTGACTTACAGGTCAGTGAGAGTAAAATGTTGCTGCTTATTTCTCAGTGTCAAGGCACAATGACCTACTTTTTTTTCTTATCTTTTTCATGATTCAACTTTTCCAGGCATAAAATATTTGGAGGTGTTTTTTTCTCTGTCGTTGCCACTTCTCTCCTATTGTTTTCTTACACTGGTCTGGCAAGGTAGTGTAAAATTAGATTTTTTACACTTTTAAAAAAATTATATTTTAAGTTAAAAGACTTGGTAAAAAATTTTGAAACATTTAACAGGTGTCATTGGACACAGAAATTGTGTCACATGTGTATACAAAAATATTTTACTAAAATTGGGATTTCATTTAGGTCTGTGTGTTTATGTGTGTGTGTGTGTGTGTGTGTGTGTGTGTGTGTGTAGTCTGTCCCCATCTGAAAACTTCTTGAAAGGAACAGAATGTTATCCCCAGAGGAAAACCAAACATATATTCACTTGCACATTAGAATTTTTTTCATACAATTGCAAATGGTGGATTCATCCTTGAACTCCTGGTTTTGAATTCTCTGTTCTGAAATATCACAGGCCATTTTGAATAAACTTGGCTTTGGGTACTGACTGTTTATGTAGTCTCCAGAGAAAGGTGGATGTTTGAAGTTGTATGACTTAGTAGGAAATTTCTAGATTTCAAGTGTAAGAGAAAATAAATCTTTTGCAAACCGTGGGCCATTTGCTGTGTAAAAGGGAGTGACAACTTGTGTCTTAGGGTATTGTGGAGATATTGGATTGGAGGGAAATGGGGCTAGAGAAATATTAGAAAGCGTAATTAATGGCTTAATTAGTGGTTTTTTAAAAACTTGGAACATATATGTCGGGTGAGGAGGCTCACGTCTGTAATCCCAGTGCTTTGGGAGACAGGGGTGGGCGGATCACTTGAGGTCGGGAGTTCGAGACCAGCCTGACCAACATGGAGAAACCCCGTCTCTAGTAAAAATACAAAACTTAGCCTGGTGTGATGGCTCATGCCTGTAATCCCAGCTACTCAAGAGGCTGAGGCAGGAGAATGACTTGAATTCGGGAGGCGGAAGTTGCAGTGAGCCAAGAACGCTCCATTGCACTCCAGCATGGGCAACAAGAGTGAAACTCCATCTCAAAAAAAAAAACCCACAAAAAACCCACCTTGGAACATACAAAAACAAATGCCATGAAGACAAACAATGGTAAATATTGACAGTTACACTAGACCTTAAAGGCAGGGACCCTGTCCTAGTGGTGTGTGGTCTGGGAGCACGTACCTGGGAGTCAGTGACTGGCTGTGAGAGGGGAGGAGGCCAGTGTTCGTTAGCGGCCTTCTAGGAGGAGAGGAGTTTTGGGCCAGAGCTTCAGGTTTTTTTTTTTTAGATCTAGCCTCTCTCTGTCACCCAGGCTAGAGTGCTGTGGCAAGATCTCGACTCACTACAATCTCCGTCTCCTGGGTTCAAGCGATTTTCCTCCCTCAGCCTCCCAAGTAGCTGGGATTTCAGGCACCTGCCACTGCGCCTGACTAATTTTTGGTATTTTTAGTAGAGACAGAGTTTCACCCTGTTAGCCAGGATGATCTCATGATCCTCCCACCTCGGCCTCCCAAAGTGCTAGGATTAGCAGACATGAGCCACTGATCCCGGCCAGAGCTTCATCCTGAAGCTTGTTAGATTTAAACCTCCCCGCTGCAAGGCACATCACGGGTAAACCGCCTAATGTGGGGGAAAGGCCTGGAAGAGTTGAGAAGTCTCCCTGCCCTCCTTTGTCCTTCAAGGTAGAGTCATCTTAACTCCCCAGCTCCTGTTTGTTACTAAGAGACCTGCAGCTAAACAAACGGTGCAAACCTTGGCCTAAATGGAGCCAAAATTGTCACCTTAGACTACATTTACCATCCTACTAGTAATATGTAGTGAAAGACCACCTGCCTTCATCCTCTTGTAAATCCCAGCAATCTCGTTTCTACTACTCAGGTGACATCCATTAAGTAATTGCTTTCATTCCTTTACTAGACTGAAAAGGACCTTCATTTAAGGTCAGGGATCTTTTCCAACGCAGTTTGGTGGTTTTTTTTTTTTTTTTTGAGATGGAGTTTCGCTCTTGTTACCCAGACTGGAGTGCAATGGCACGATCTCGGCTCACCGCAACCTCCGCCTCCTGGGTTCAGGCAATTCTCCTGCCTCAGCCTCCTGAGTAGCTGGGATTACAGGCATGCACCACCATGCCCAGCTAATTTTTTATATTTTTAGTAGAGACCGGGTTTCACCATGTTGACCAGGATGGTCTCGATCTCCTGACCTCGTGATCCACCCGCCTCGGCCTCCCAAAGTGCTGGGATTATAGGCATGAGCCACCACGCCTGGCCAGTTCGGTGGTTCTTGACTACCAAGACAAGCCACACACATACTGCTGGTGCTCAACAAATAGTTGCTGAGCAGATGTTAAAAAGGCCAGGTGGTGTGTGCCACTGAAAATCTCTAAAAATTCTCTTTGGATTGTCTTAATACCTGATCAAGTTGGAACAACTCAAGGTTATGCTGTTGGAGGCTGAGCCATTTCCTTGTCATAGGACAGTTTTGTCATTTACTCGTCGTCTGCACAGCAGGTAAATTGGAATACTCACATTTTTGGTTTTCTATTTTGTCAATGATGTATGGAACCATGACGAATAGAATTATAGTCAGGTTCTGATCGTTTTAATTATTGTCTCAGTTGTAGGCAGGGATGAAGTAGGTTCATTCATTAAATAACCATTCATTGATTAACATGTGCTAGGTGTGATTTTATGCACTGAGGAAATAAACAAGAAAAAATATGATATTTGCTTAGAAGGAGTTCTCAACTTGTTAGGAGAGATAGATACATGAGCAGTAGTTACAGTGTCTAATGTGTTAGAGAGAGAGGGAAGGTAGGGAAGGGCAAAGGGAGAAACTGATTGATTTGGCTTGGGTGCAGGGAGAGAGGCCTTAAATATAAGTAGAGAGTCCCAGAATTCAAGACCAGCCTGGGAAATACAGTGAGACCTCATTCTCTACCAAAAAAAAAAAAAAAAAAAAAAGAAATTAGCTGGACATGGTGGCGTAGTCCCGACTGCTCAGGAGGTTGAGGCAGGAGGCTTGCTTGCCTGATCCTGGGAGGTCCAGGTTACAGTGTGCACTGCACTCCAGCCTAGGCAACAGAGTAACACATTGTTTCCAAAAAAAGTATCAGTAGAGAGTGCTAGGCAGAGGAACGGGTGCCAATGAGACTGGAGTGGTAACATTCCAAGCACAGAAAAGAATCTAGGCCAGGTGCGGTGGCTCACACCTGTAATCCCAGCACTTTGGGAGGCCGAGGCGGGTGGATCAACGAGGTCGAGAGATCGAGACCATCCTGGTCAACATGGTGAAACATCGCCTCTACTAAAAATACAAAAAAATTAGCTGGGCACAGTGGCGTGTGCCTGTAATCCCAGCTACTCAGGAGGCTGAGGCAGGAGAATTGCCTGAACCCAGGAGGTGGAGGTTGTGGTGAGCCAAGATTGCACTCCAGCCTGGGTGACAAGAGGGAAACTCCGTCTCAAAAAAAAAAAAAAAAAAAAAGAATCTGCAGAGCACAGAGGAGGATGTGGAGGTCCTTGAGTAGTGTGGCTGGAGCATGAGATACAAGGGTGGGAGCAACTGGAGCTGAGGATGATGCGGGCTGGGTAGAGACTGTGGGGGCTCTTACCTTCCATACACAGTAGTTGGATTTTTTTTTATTTTTTGTAGCAACTGGCTGTTTTTGAGAGTGAAAGCGGGTTCTGACTACGGGTTTGTTTAATAGTAAATATCTCAATCCAAATCTCCCGTCTTGCTGAGGCAGGAGCCTTGAGCAAATAGTAAACAGGGACTGGAATTGGTCACAGGAGCTGTGTCATCACCCTTGCTCTTCAATGATAAGGGAAGCCTAAACACATAAAGTCCAGTGTGGGCTGGGGTGACTGCCGAGGGTGCCGGGATCATCGGGATCATCGTGAGGAGTGGCAAGAGTCTCCTGGATACTGGTTTATCTATGTGCTTAGAATTAAGAAACTAATGGTGAAATTGAAGTTTTTCTTGTTATAATAGTTTGCCTTGGAAATCTGAGTAAAACTAATGGTGCAATCTCCTTTCTGAACTGGCTTTACCTGGGGCTGACCTCAAGAGTAGTGGCTTGCAGGGTAAATAACATAGGAGCAACAGCAAACAATTCAAATACTGAATCCAGGTCCCCTAGCTCGGTGTGGCGAGGACTACTCAGACTCAGGACTTGTAGAACCTGTATAACTGGATTTACATGCTCTGGCCCCCTATTCAGTGTCTGACAAGCAGTTTTAATTTTTTAAGAACAACTACATTCTTAAATAAATAAAAACTACATTAAAAAAACCCCACATTTTAATATACCTAGTAGCATTGTCATCCTGTTTCTTTATTCAGTAACCAACAGGATAAATAACAAATATTTATCAAATACCTTCTATGTGCTAAGCTAAGTTTTTGAAAACCTTAGTAAAGGAGACCCTCTTTCCAGCTTATTTCCGGAAAAACACTTGCCACAGAGACTTCAGTCTGTTTGAGTGAAAAGTTTGTCATTATTAATTAATTTATTCATTAAATGGAGATTTATTCTGGACACTTGCCAAGTACCAGGCACCATGTTAGGTACTGGCATTGGGAATTTGATGGTAAACACCACACACTCAATCCTTGTCTTCATGGAGTTGTCATGCTAGGGAGATACTGGCGGTTAATAATAGCATTGGATAAATCCTCTGAACCTGTAAATATAAGAAGGTACCTGGCCGGGTGAAGTAGCTCACACCTGTAATCCCAGCACTTTGGGAGGCTGAGGCCGGGAGATCATGAGGTCAGGAGATAGAGACCATACTGGCCAACATGATGAAACCCTGTCTCTACTAAAAATATATAAATGAGCCGGGTGTGGTGGCGAGCTCTTGTAATCCCAGCTACTTAGGAGGCTGAGGCAAGAGAATCACTTGAACCTGGGAGGTGGAGATTGCAGCGAGCCAAGATCACACCACTGCCCTCCAGCCTGGCTACAGAGTGAGACTCTGTCTCAAAAAAAAAAAAAAAATGTCTTGGCCAGCGGATCACGAGGTCAAGAGATCGAAACCATCCTGGCTAACGTGGTGAAACTCTGTCTCTATTAAAAATATAAAAATTAGCTGAGCGTGATGGGGCGTGCTTATAATCCCAGCTACTTGGGAGGCTGAGGCAGGAGAATCGCTTGAACCTGGGAGGCAGAGTTTGCAGTGAGCTGAGATCACACCCCTGCAGTTTTCATTCTAACTTTCAGAAAACTAGAGATGTTAAAACTAGAGCAGGACTCCTTCTCAAAAATAAAAAATCCTCCTGAATTCCTTTATCTGGCAAATTAAAAAAAAAAGAAAGTAAAAAAAGAAGAAGGTTCCTTTGGGAGAGTGAGGTGGAGTTATCCAAACCAGACTTAGAGCAGAGGCTTCTGGGAGAATGTCCAATGTGAGCAGAGACTTGATGAAGAACAAGACTGGATCAAAGAAGGGAAGAGGAGGATGGTCAGGATCGGTAGAACGCATTGCGGGCATCCACGAGGGCATGTGCCAAAGCCTGCTTTGTGTGTGTGTGTGTGAGACGGGTAGGGGTGTTGGGAAGACACAAAAGCAGTTTAGCCTGGCTGTGGTGTGGAGCGCGAGGCGGAAGGGCAGATGGGGAAATGGGGCTGGAGCATTGCTCAGATCCTGACCCTGCTTTGAGCTCCGTAAAGTGTTTGGAATTTATCCTAATGCCAACAGGAGACTGCATTTCCTAGACCAATCTGGTAGCTGATGTGTGAAGAACGGATGGGGTGAGGCAAACAGGAAGACAGGTAGACCAGTTAGGAAGTCTCTGCAGTAATCCCGTGGGAGATAACAGTAGCCCTAATTAGGGGAGTGGCTGGAGGAATCCGGAAAGCTGGAGTCCAGAGCTTTTCACGAAGTGGATTCTAGATAGGACTTGGTGACCGACTGGAGGTGGGGGTCTTGGGGAACTGGTAAAAAGGGGTCCCTGTTCTTTGAGCAAACATAATACTTGTCTCTAGGGGTGGGCATTATTTTCAGTGTACTTCAAAAAAATATTACAATTGTTTGATCTGGGCTGGGCGCGGTGGCTCAGGCTTGTAATCCTAGCACTTTGGGAGGCCGAGGCGGGTGGATCACCAGGTCAGGAGTTCGAGACCAACCTGGCCAATATGATGAAACCCTGCCTCTACAAAAAATACAAAAAATTAGCGGGGCGTGGTGGCATGCACCTGTAGTCCCAGCTGCTCCAGAGGATGAGGCAGAAGAATTGCTTGAACCCAGGAGTTGGAGGTTGCAGTAAGCTGAGATCATGCCACCATACTCCAGCCTGGGTGACAGAGTGAGACTTTATCTGGGGAAAAACACAAACATACACACACACACACACACACACAAACTGTTTGAACTAAGAAACCTTTAAATTGTCTACTAGCTCAGCCAAGATACAGATGCATTGGAGGGAGGAAAGAAATACATTCGTAAGGGTAAATGCACTCTAATTTTGATTTTTCTCTCTCCTCTTTCAAATTTCAAGGATGGTTGCATAAGCCTCATTAGCTCACGGGAGACTGTGATCCTATAATCTTTTTCATTTTCAGAAAACTAGAGATGTTGGACTTCCTTGGAGAAGGTGATTTTTGCAGCCTTTGAATAAAAGTGCTTCCAGTTCTACCTTTAGTTGAAAATCAACGGTGTCTGATGTGTATGAAAAGTCACCCAAGTCTCTTGTGTCCAGCCCCCCAGCACTTATATGTTGCGACTATCACTTTGAGTCAAATCATCTCCAGTGGTCCCCTGCTCCTAAAAATCTCAAGCCCCCATTCTTTTGGATCTTCAATTTTTTAATTTTAAGTTGAGAAAAAAAATCTAGTACATTTGATTTCTTGCTGAATTAATAAGTTTTTCTCCTTAATGTGCCATCCAGGTCATTAATGGAAAAATGTAGTCTATGAAGCTGTGGAGCGCTGCCATTTTTAATACATTTTAAATATGAAATATCATGATTGTCTGCACTATGATAAAAGAATGTAGAGCAGGAATTTTAATTTGATTATAATTCCCAATCTTCCCAGGCTTTCGTAGGCAAGTACTTTGTTTGAACAGCTGTACTCCGGTAAATCTCAGTAACAAATGAATCAGGAATGATTTTGTGTAGCAAGTCACATGAAAGGAACTTCCTTAGAAAGACAGGTCATTAAGAGAATGAAGAAAGAAAACCTAGCAAACATTTGAGAAATTTAGCAACTATTTTTTTTTAACTAAAGCAATTTGTTCTAATAATTCTTTTCTAATAATCTTAAAATATGCTGTCATTAACAGCAGAGAAAGCTCTTTATTTCCTTTTGAATTTTAAGACCGGGTAGAAATGTAATTTACAATGTAAGTCAGCAGGAAAGGAAAAATACTAAAAACTAGGAGGCATAAAAAATGGAAATGGAGCCCTGTAGTCAATTTTCTATCATCTATAATTTTCTATCATCTATATGTGTGTTACCCATATGCTAGGGTGGAGTGGGGAGGGGAGAGGGAGGTGCTGTGAAATGTGTCTGCCTCCAATCACTAAAAGATCAAATTAACATGTGAAAAGATATTCCAAGGAGCTGTGGGAGAGAAAGGCTTTTGGCTTTCACCATCTTACCTACTGGATGGGTTTGAAAGCATAAAATAAAGCTAAATGAAATTCAGGGAAACATTGATTCACCCAACTGAATAAATAACTTACTGCATTTGCTAATCTAATTAATCAAACTCCGTTTCTCCTTTCCAAAGGAGATTCACAGGCAGTAAAATAAATTAAATCAACATTTTTTTCCCCACTTACTAAAAATAAGCTTTCCTTCCCTGGGTAAATCGGTCATTTGAATTCCCAAGGCTGAGCTCCCGTAGTCCTCTGGCAGGAAGCAATTGTATGTGTATAAAATCATTTCTGTGCAGATTGCAGAGCTTGGGCTCTGAGCATCAAGTCTGAGCTTTGCCACCTAAGCTGACGAATATGATAAATTTTAACTGAAGTTATCTTTAGAAACAAACGGTCTATGGATGATGCTGATTAGCAGATAAAAACGCCTGCGTATACATGAATGCTTTTTGAAACTTAAAACTATATTGATGGCAGGAAATAATGACTTTGGACAGAAATGTGGAAAATTAAGGATATTTAAAGTTTGAAAATTGTAATTGTGAAAATTTAGACACAGAAGTCATAAAAAATTTTTAGCTGAGTAGTTTGAAGATCTGTTAATGTTTTGAGTTCACTTTAGACTGGTAGAATAAGATTTAGTTTTAGACTGCATGTATATACATATAGTAATTTTATACATACATACATTTACATAAACACAATATACAAGGAAAAGTGAACGACAGAGTAAACGGAGAAGAAAACGAACCAAAGGATTATAAAGTGCTGAATGACAGGCTTTATGTAAGTAAGGCAAGACTGTAACGCAGGAATTCCTAGACAAGTATGAGTTAAGACTGCATCTCGAGGCTTTGCATTTTTTTAAGGTGTGATGCCAGGATGTGGATTTAGGAGGCCGGCCCTTTAGAACCCAGAAAGAGCTCACTGTTTATATTAAGTTCTGCTCAACTTAGTGCATTTCCTTGTCTTTGTCATGAACGGGCACACTTCCAAGGAAGAACCTAAATGGAAAAGTGCTTCCAGCTGAGTTCTTCATGCTCCCACCTCCATCATCTGCCTGGTGCCCTCACCTTGAGGATCAAAGGGTCCCCAAGGATTGCCTTTCCCCGCGTTTCCTTCTCAGATGGACTTATTTCCGTTCTTTTTAGTTTTGTTCACCCTAGGATATTATGCTCAAAACTCATTTACATGCTCAGCTAATCTTAATTAAAATGTAAAGGCAGATCAGGGCCTGATCAAATTACGTTCTGAATATGCTCGGATAGTTGGGCATCAGTTTAATGGATTAAACAGTTCTTGGAATTGCTTTCTCTTTCCTGACACTAAGTCTTAGTTTTGCTGTCATTTCTTACTAGTCCCTTTTACTTCCACTTTCAAGCTGTGACTGAACATTCTCTTTTAACTTACACTCTTTTGCTATCTGGAAACCCATGCCTACCTCTGACTTCCACTGAGAATCGCTTTCCTCACAGTCTGACTTCGAGAGTTGTGAAACGCTGGGATGTGCTTCTGAGTTGGGGTTTGCAATGGCATGTAAGTTGCTACTATCTGTTCTGAATTCGACGGGTTTTCCTGCGCAGTAGGGCTGGCTTTAGGCAAGTCTCTGACCGCTCCTTCTAAGGCCGGTGCGTCTCAGTTGTTGCTGTGGGGTTGCAATGTGGTCCACATCTGTTAGTGAAGACACAGGGTAAAAGAAGCAGTTTCTTTCTTAACTTTTTTTTTTTTTTGAGATGGAGTTTCGGTCTTGTTGCCCACCTGGAATGGAGTGCAGTGGTGCAATCTCGGCTCACCACATCCTCTGCCTCCTGATTCTCCTGCCTCAGCATCCCGAGTAGCTGGGATTACAGGCATGTGCCACCATGCCTGGCTAATTTTGTATTTTTAGTAGAGACAGGATTTCACCCTGTTGGCCAGGCTGGTCTCGAACTCTCGACCTCAGCTGATCCACCCACCTTGGCCTCCCAAAGTGCTGGGATTACAGGTGTGAGCTACTGTGCCCGGCCAGAAGCAGTTTCTTTGAATATTTATTTATTTATTTGAGACAGGATCTCACTGTGTTGGCCAGGCTTCAGTGCAGTGGCTCCATCACGGCTCAATGCAGCTTCCACCTCCTGGGCTCAAGCAATCCTCCCACCTCAGCCTCCCGAGTAGCTGGGATTCCAGGTGCACACCACCATGCTTGGCTAATTTTGTTTGTAATTTTTTGGAGAGATAGGGTTTCTCTCTGTTTCCTAGGCTGGTCTCGAACTCCTGTGCTTAAGTGATCCTGCTGTCTTGGTCTCCCAAAGTGCTTACAAACAGGTGTGAGCCACCACATCTGGACTGAATTTTTTTTTTAAGACAGAATCTCACTCTGTTGCCAGGCTGGAGTGCAACGGCACAATCTTGGTTCACTGAAACCTCTGCCTCCTGGGTTCAAGCGATTCTCCCACTTCAGCCTCCTGAGTAGCTGGGATAACAGGTGTTCGCTCCCATGCCCGGCTAATTTTTGTATTTTTAGTAAAGAATGGGTTTCACCATGTTGGCCAGGCTGGTCTCAAACTCCTAACCTCAGGTGATCCTCCTGCCTCAGCCTCTCAAAGTGCTGAAATTACAGGTGTGAGCCGCCGAGCCCAGCCAAATACTTTTAATAAATTCACCATCTCCATACTGTTCTGTGGTAAATAGGCTGAAGAGTCAGTGAAACCTTTCAAACTTGGTTATCGTGGATTTGGCTGCACAGTTGGCCAAACTAGCCGTTTTTTTTTTTTTTTTTTTTTTAGACGGAGTTTCGCTCTGTTACCCAGGCTGGAGTGCAATGGCGCGATCTCGGCTCACCGCACCCTCCGCCTCCTGGGTTCAGGCAATTCTCCTGCCTCAGCCTCCCGAGTAGCTGGGATTACAGGCACGCGCCACCATGCCCAGCTAATTCTTGTATTTTTAGTAGAGACGGGCTTTCACCATGTTGACCAGGATGTTCTCAATCTGTTGACCTCGTGATCCACCTGCCTCGGCCTCCCAAAGTGCTGGGATTACAGGCCTGAGCCACCGCGCCCGGCCAACTAGCCGGTTTTTAAGAAATCACTTGTGATTTGTTAAATTACCTTTAACATTCAAACTGCAGAACAACTAAACTAGATGCAGGCAAAGACGGCAGCTTCCTTCCTATCATTAGGGCACCGCACGAGATTTACTAGTGATAGAAAGATGAGTACACCAGCGTCTGTTCCGAAAATGATTGTTTATCTGTTCGTATCATTTATAATGCTGCAATATACTTGTTTATGTCTTCTAGATTGCGAGTCTCTCTGAGGTCAAAACCATGGCAGCCAAATAATTCCACATAGAAACTTTCACTGAATAGTTTAGAACTAAAAAGATAAACCATCCCAAAGCACTTTGCATTTGATCAAACTACTTTTAAAATCTTGTATTCAGTTCTGGGCATATTTAGGAATGTTGAAAACTGGAGCATTTTGACATTTCCTAATGTGTGTGTGTGTGTGTGTGTGTGTGTGGGTGTGTGTATAATTTTTATTTTTTTGAGTCAAGGCCTCGATCTGTTATTCAGGCTGGTCTGCAGTGGCAAGATCAGGGCTCACTGCAACCTCTGGCTCCTGGGCTCAAGCGATCCTCCCATCTCTGCCTCTGAGTAGCTGACACCACAGACGTGTTATCACCGTGTCTGGCTAATTTTTTTTTTTTTTGAGACAGAGTCTTGTTCTGCCACCCAGGCTGGAGTGCAGTGGTGCAATCTCAGCTCACTGTAACATTTGTCTCCCGGGTTGAAGAGATTCTTCTGGCTCTGCCTCCCGAGTAGCTGGGACTATAGGCATATGCCACCACGCCCGGATAATTTTTTTTTATTTTTAGTAGACACAGGGTTTCCCCATATTAGCCAGATGGTCTTGGTCTCTTGACCTGGTGATCCACCCGCCTTGGCCTCCCAGAGTGCTGGGATTACAGGCATGAACCACTGCGCCTGGTATGCCTGGCTAATTTTTTAGTATTTATTATTTTTATTTTTTTGAGATCGAGTTTTATTCTTGTTGCCCAGGCTGGGGTACAATGGCGCAATCTTGGGTCTCCGCAACCTCCACCTCCTGGGTTCAAGTGATTCTCCTGTCTCAGCCTCCTGAGTAGCTGGGATTATAAGCATGAACCAGCATATCTGGCTAATTTTGTATTTTTAGTAGAGATGAGGTTTCTCCATGTTCTTCAGGCTGGTCTTGAACTCCCAACCTCAGGTGAGTCACCTGCCTCAGCCTCCCAAAGTGCTGGGATCACAGGCATGAGGCACTGCACCCGGCATAGTTTTTTTTTTTTTTTTGGTAGAGACAGGATCTCTCTCTGTTGCCTAGGCTGGTCTTGAACCCCTGGGATCACGGGATCCTCCTGCCTTTGGCCCCCACAAAGTGCTGGGATTATAGGCATGAGCTATCATGACATGAGCCCAGATATTGTCATCATCACAATTACTCTTTACTAATAATACCTAATATATAGAGCTTGCACATCTGTGGGCTCATTTGAGCCTTAAAATTCTATGAGTTATGGAGGACAGCAGATGCTTCAGTGTCTCACTAATTTGGGCAACCTGCCCCAATAATGCATGTAATTTTTCTAAGATTCATAAATTCTAAGGTAATGGATCTAGTAAGTTTGGCATAAGTGTTCAGACCCAAGTTTTCTCAATGCAGATCCATCGTGCTGTCCCAATAGACTGTTACAGCTGGGCTATTACTTCGATACTTGAAGGACTTGGGAATGTTTCTGTGTGTATAAGAAAGGATATCAAATTAGCCAGGTGTGGTGGTGTATACCTGTAGTCCCAGCTACGAGGGAGGCTGAGGTGGGAGGATTGCTTGAGCCCAGGAGGTGGAGGTTGTAATGGCCAGAGATCTCACCTCTGGATTCCAGCCTGGGCAACATAGTGAGACCCTGTCTCAAAAAAATAAAGTAAAATAAAATAAAGAAAGAAAGGAGGTAGGGAAAACATCCTACTTAGTAGTTGGGGTATTGGTCTTTCTTACTCTGCAACTTTTCAGGGTAAAATTTCAAATGTGTGTTGCTTTTGTCTAGTTTTATTTTGGCTTAAGAAAGAAATTTTCTTTTCTGGCATGCAGGCCTAGGTGAAGCGTGTGTGACCAAGGCTTCGTACACTGGCCCCAACCCACCCGTTCACCTCCTTTTGTTAAGTTCTCTCCAATGCCATTCACTATCCTCAAGACTGCTTGGTCTTCTTTTCCACCACAGGGCCTTTGCACTGCCTGGCCCTCTGCCTATGATACCATTCCCCTTTCCTCACCTCAACACCTCAACCTTGGCTGGGTTGAGTCTTATGCATCTCTTTGGATAAATCCAAAGGTTGCTTGCCCAGGGAAGACTTCCCAAAGAGAATGAATATTGCACAACCACCTCAGTAAATGCTTGAACCAGAGTTTCTAATTGTAAGCTACAGAAACTGACTCTGGTTAAGCAGAAATGCAATTTATTGAGAGGATACTTTGGGAAATTGTTTCCAAAAGCATGGCAGAGAACTGGCCTAAAGAAGAAACTGCCACCACCAGTGCTGCCCCCTTTCTTTCTTTTTTTTTTTTTTTTGAGGTGAAGTTTTGCTCTTTGTCACCCAGGCTGGAGTGCAGTGGTGTGACTCGGCTCACTGCAGCCTCCACCTCCCAGGTTCAAGCAGTTCTCCTGCCTCAGCCTACCGCGTAGCTGGGATTACAGGCGCACACCACCAAGCCCAGCTAATTGTTTTGAAATTTATTTTTTATTTTTTATTTTTAGTAGAGATGGGTTTCACCATGTTGGCCAGGATGGTCTCGATCTCTGGACCTCGTGATCCTCCCGCCTCAGCCTCCCAAAGTGCTGAGATTATAGGTATGAGCCACTGCGCCAGGCCTCGTGCTGCCCCCTTGAGCCCTGGATGTTGTGGCTTCTTTTTTTGTTTTTGTTTTTGTTTTTGTTTTTCTGAGACAGAGTTTTGCTCTGTAGACCAAGCTGCAGTGCAGTGGCGCTGTCTCGGTTTACTGCAATCTCCACCTTCCAGGTTCAAGCAATTCTCCTACCTCAGCCTCCTAAGTAGCTGGGATTACAAACACCTGCCACCACACCCAGCTAATTTTTTGTATTTTTAGTAGAGGCAGGGAGGGTTTCACCATGTTGGCCAGGCTGTTCTCGAAACTCTTAACCTCAAGTGATCCGCCCTCCTCAGCCTCCCGAAGTGCTAGCATTATAGGTGTGAGCCATGGCACCCGGCCAGACGCTGTGGTTTCTAATGCTTCCAGGAAATCTGCCTGCTCTGAGAAGGCAGCCTTGCAGCCGTCACTGACCCCCTAAGCTAGATACCTCGATTGCTGTCCTTACCCATAAAACCAAGTCAAATCCATTTCCTCCTGTGAGTTGCCCACATGTCAGTCCAAGTTGTGCAAGGGTGAATCTAATTGGTGGTGCTGAAGTCACCCTAGCTGCAAAGGAGGCTGGAGAAGGAAATTTTCTGAATTCTGTAATAGGAAAGTGGGACTCATTAGCTGAAAAGTATCCAACTGCATCAAGGGTGTTCAAAAGGTGCTAGCCAGGGGGAAAACATGACAAATATCTTCTACACTGAGACTCAGGGTTTTAATCTACCTATGGACCAACGATACTTACCTCACAGGGTTGTTACGAGGATTAAGGTAATTTACATGAAACTGCTTAATCAATTGTACAGAGAGATATATAAAATAATATTATTTCTCTACTGTAACGTGTCTTTGACTGAAGCATAAAATCAAGTCCTTAATAAGTTGACAAATCTCCAGCTCACTTTATGTGTTTTTAAAATCATCAAGATATTCTTCTCCCCCAAAAGGCATTTAAAATATTCAGGATAAATTAAAAAAAGAAAAGTACCTCTTCTTTCAAAGTGCTGCCCTCATAAATTTCTATCATCTCCACATGTTTATTTTGTAATGGAAATATACAAAACCATGCCAAGCATAGAAATTATAGTTTAAAACATTTGAGTGGGTTTTCAGCTACTTTTGACTTGTTTCTGATTTTATGACTTTGTTCTAATCTACTTTTTATACTCTGGTTTCAACGTGAATACAGCTCTCTTGTTTGAAAGCAGACAATGGGCTTATTCAACCCTCAAGGGCCTCTGCATTTGGTGTTTCTGCCACGGCCCTCGGTGGCTCTTCCAGATATACTATTATCTTGTAAAAAAATGTAGACGAACAGCTGAGTTTTTAGCAAAAGTAGTAGCAATTGTGTAAGGGGTGCTAGTGTAAATGGTTGTGGCAGTTACATTAAAGCGAATGCAGTGGGAATTATTCATGTATTCACTGAATGTAATTCTGGCCTTCTGTGATGGTAAAGCTCCTCTATAGAAGAGGAGAGGTCGATATCAATGTAATTTCAGAGGAGAAACAGCCCTGTGCCGGGTTATTTTCCTATTTGACAGCAGTGTTTTCCAGGATAACATCAGAATTTTGAGTTATGCTACTTAACTTTCCTTTCTTGTAAATATTGAATTAAAGTAATATATTGCTAGAAAAATAAAACATGACCCAGCATTGCAATGCTGAAAATTGGGTTATAATTCTCCGATTGTGAGGTTTCTGCCATCTTATATTTTATTCAAGAATATAGGGAATTCTAGCATAAGTGTTTTCATACACCTGCTTATTAAGTGATACTTCATATTAGACTGAACTGTCCTGAATTTCCAAAAATCTCATGTTGGATTAAGAGGAATTTCCTTTCAATATACTCTGCCTTCCCTTCAACTCTTCCCAGCCCTTTTCTCCCTATCCACACATACTGATTTGCACTTAACCTAAAGAGCACATTGATTTTAGGACACTGGAAATCTGGAGTCCTTACATTGGGCTTTAGTAAAGGTCTGAGCTTGGAACTACAGAAGCCCTTACAAATAGCACTGTAGTAAACAGAGCTTAGTTGGGGTAAACAGAGCACCCTAACAAGGACTACGTTTTGGTGAGTCACAATTTCTGTCAATTAATTGATCTAAGTATTTATGTGATCTGTAAATATTTTTCAGCCATAAAAATTCTAATTTCATCTCTCAAGATACATAGTGAGCATTTGCATGACTGTACATAGGGCTACTGTCTGTTGGTTGGAGAGGGACATGAAGTAGATTGAGGTGCAAATGGCATATTCAATGCTGAAGCTTTTGCTTTAATTGGTGATGTTGAAAGTCACTTGAAACCACTCCCCTAGTCCTCAAGGGAGTTCTGAGCTGACCCTGTGGGTGTACTGGGAATGCCTTTCATTTTATTGACTCACTGTATTCTTAGATTACTCTTTACCATTTGATATTGACAGACAGTAAATTCTTAACGGAAGCTGCTCAGTAGTGACTTATGAAGAATTGTCTTGTTAATAAACTCAGCACTGTTTGGAACTCAAGTTTAATTAAAATGAAGAAGTAATTGATTATGTAAAGATTTTTCCTCATTTAAGCTTACATCCTTTTATTGCCTCTCTGCCTTTTTTCTAAATTCAAAGACAGATTTTATTTTACACCCATTTTTGCAAGGTGCATTTTTACAGAATCTGTTGTAGGACTTCTCATTAGCTTTTTAATTAGTTATAAGTTAGAGAAGGAGTTTCGAGGTAGAGTCTGAGAGAGGTAAAAATGAAAAATCTGTTTTCCAGAGATTTTAGTTTTTGGGATGCTGTTTAAAGATAATGATTGTTAGGCTGGGCACCACGGTTCACGCCTGTAATCCCAGCAGTTTGGCAGGCCGAGGCGGTTGGATCACCTGAGGTCAGGAGTTCAAGACCAGCCTGGCCAACGTGATGAAACCCTGTCTCTACTAAAAATACAAAAAAAATGCCAAAAATACTGGGCATGATGGCAGGTGCCTGTAATCCCAGCTGCTCGGGAGGCTGAGGTCGGAGAATTGCTTGAATCTGGGAGGTGGAGGTTGCAGTGAGCCAAGATCCCGCCATTGCACTCCAGCCTGGGCAACAAGAACGAAACTTTGTTTTTTGAGGGAGAGGGGAAGATAATGATTGTTTACGGACTCTTTAAAGATGTTTTCTCATAAGAGTTGCCAGGTAACAGATTGGTTATCTGAGGGTGGTTTGAAAAGCCTTTTGAAATTGCCTGGGTGACAATACTACCTTACGGTACTTATAAAATAAAGCTCCTTTGAAGTTGACTTTTCGTATTAGAAAACCAGAAAATATTTTTCTTTTATTAAACAGAAAACAATACATGGTTCAGAGGTTTAGTATGTTTTGTTTTTTTTTTTTTTTTTTTAGAAAAAACACATTGGTTATTTTTGTGATTGACTCCAATTTTTAAAAATCTTTGTGGGCTACAGGATTTTTCTGAATTAAAGTTCTTAATATAATACATTTACTGCTCTTGTAAACTGTGTGTGGCTACGAGGTACATACTGTTATACCTCAGAATTGGAGGGCCTCTTGTTTTTTGTCTTCTCTTTCAGACAGTCTTATACAAAACCTGCATTTTCTAAGCTTGGTTGTTAAGAGAATTTTGGATCGAAATAAATATTGTAGGGCATGCGACATTCCTGCACAACCTTTGTTAGACACAGTCACGCTGAAAGAACAGGGTAAATGGAACGGGCTGTCATGGGTCAGGGTTGGAAACTCGCAGAGGCTGATATTGCAGTTTGGGTAAGCAGGAGTTTATGAGAGTCCTCTTCAGTCCAAGCTTATCTGAGCTCACAAAGGAGATTCACGGTCTGTTGCTCCGCAAAAGCTCTTTGGGCAAGCACTTTTCTTCCCAACTAGCTTTTAAGTACTCCTGGGGCCATCAAGCCCATTCACTAAGGCCTCTCAGATTGTGAATACCTAAACCTTAATGATTTTGGAATCCCAAAGGAAGACATATTAACTACTGCATCATCCAAACAAAATTCTGCTAATAGAATGGACAAATACATCTTAGGTTATCACAAATTCACCCGCTTACTAGTAGTGACTAACATAATAAGTTTTTGCAACCCGTGAAGAACATTTCTTCTGTTCCAGCACTGATAGGATGGCTGATATTGATTATAAATTTATATTCAAATAGTGGAACCAGTTGTGCGATAGACGTGACCTCTGAGAGCAGCAGTAATGATTTAGTTTTTAATGGTTTGACAAAATATACAAGGCACGTGATGAATACAGGAGTTGGTTATTTCAGGCGTCTTGCAGCTTCCGTCTCCCCATGTTCAGGAGTATGTAGATCATGCAGTTTGTTCTGCTTTTCAGGTATAATTTGTCTTTCAAAATAAAAAGTGTGACTGTGATTGTATTAACACACCGAGTCTCTTCATATACTTTAAATACCTCAGTCTTTTCAAGCAGTGTTTGGCATAACCTGAATTCCACTCAAAATCCCTTCATGAGAGAATAGAAACCGTCATATGAAATTTGTTATGATAGGATTTAACCTGTAGTTCTGATTCTTTCTTCCCTTCAGTTTTTATCAAGTATTTAATGGCCCACCGGATGATTTGTTTTAGAATTGGCCTACTTTTTTTTTTTGGCTTCAGTGCCTGTGGGCAAATGTAAATTTGCAGCTGAATTAGCAAAGCAGGGATATCTGTGTAAGTTAATAACCACGACAGGGAATGAAGTAACTGTTTGATTTCCCTCTTTTTCTAGATTGGCCATGTGTGTAAGGTAGTAGAACTAGAATTGGGAGATAAGGGGGGTTTATGGGGAAATGATTAACTTCAAATTGTTTTATTAATATAAAGGAATGTATGTTTATTGTAGAAAATACAGAAAAGTAAAAAGAAAAGAAAATCCATTATTCTTCCACTCAGAGATGATGATGTAAATGTTTTGATATCTTTTATTTCAATCTTTTACTTTTTTGAAATATTTTATGCATAGCAAAGGTACATATATTTCTGAAACAGCAGTAAAATGCCAACCCATGAATCTGCCTTCCAGCTTAGTAGGACATTCTCAATTCTGTTTTATCTTTCAGTTATTCCTCTTCACCTGTACCTCAGATGCAACTTCTCCCTTTTCAATTAAAATTCAGTTCTCCAAAATAAAATGTTATTTTGATCATTTCAAGCACATTTAGTCTCTTAGTACATTTTACATAAATCAGCATCCTGACGTTTTTGTTTTCCGTTTTCTTGTGTTCCTTCATGATTTCACCATATATGTGTCCCTAACTAATAATTGCTTTATTTTTCATGTTTTAAAACTTCAAATAAATGAGGCCAGGTGTGGTGGCTCACGCCTGTAATCCCAGCACTTTGCGAGGCCGAGGCGGGTGGATCACAAGGTCAGGAGTTCGAGACCAGCCTGGCCAAGATGTCGAAACCCTGTCACTACTATAAATACAAAAATTAGCAGGGTGTGATGGCACACGCCTGTAATCCCAGCTACCCAGGGGGCTGAGGCAAGAGAATCGCTTGAACCTGGGAGGCGGAGGTTGCAGTGAGCGGAATTGCGCCATTGCACTCCAGCCTGGGTGACAGACTGAGAGTCCGTCTCAAGAAAAAAAAAAACTTCAAATAAATGAAATTGTTCTATGTTTCTTCTATTGCCTTTTTAAAAATTAACATTGTGACTGGATGCAGTGGCTCACGCCTGTAATCCCAGCACTTTGGGAGACCAAGGTGAACAGATCACCTGATATTGGGAGTTCAAGGCCAGCCTGACCAAAAGGGAGAAACCCCATCTCTACTAAAAATACAAAATTGGCTGGGCGTGGTGACACATGCCTGTAATCCCAGCTACTCGGGAGGCTGAGGCAAGAGAATCACTTGAACCTGGGAGGCAGAAGTTGTGATGAGCCGATATCGTACCATTGCACTCCAGCCTGGGCAACAAGTGTGAACTCCATCTCAAAAATAAATACATTAAAATTAAAATTAACGTTATATATTTTGTGATGTGTGCAGCGTTATCCATTTGCTTCCATTGTATGAATGTCCCTCAGTTTATCCATTTCCCATCAACGCACTTTTGAGTTTGTTTTGTAGCAGATTCTGTCACTTCCTCACCCAGTGCCTCTTAGATCTTTCTTGATGCACTCCTCAACCTCCAGATGCATTACCTACATCTGTGCCTGAGGGCTCTTCTCTCCATCCCAACTGCAGAAAGCCATGCACAGCACAGGAAGTCAGGTGTGCCCTTGGAGGCGGCTCTCCACCAATGACTCTGGGGAGTTGGGTGTAAATACGGTAGCTCCCTTGGATAATTGCAGTTCCCATAGTTTCCCTGTGAGATGATGCCCCAGTGAGTCACACAGTACTTGGTTTCATGTCGCATCCTTTACTGACTGCCTTTTCCTCCCTGTATGACTTCCTTATACCCCTACCGGTTTTTTTGTTTATATTTTTTTCTAAATAAACTTAATTTTTATCTTAGGGTCTGCATCTGAGAGAAGCTAAACTGAGTCAAATTGTTTGCAGTTTTGGGTCATTGCAAGTAATACTGCTGTGGCCGTTCTTGTATCCTGGTACACAGAGCAAATGTTTTTCTGAAATATATTCCCAAGGAGAATAACCGGGTTTTAGGGCGGGCATATATTCCATTTTCTGAATTGGTGCTGGCTTGTTTTTCAAAGTGATTGGGACAGACATTCGTGAATAATGAATAAAATATTGCTATTATTCAACACCTTGATAACTTACTTTTAGTATTGTGGTTAGCACAGTTTCTTATATGGGACATTAGTTTGCATTCCTGGATACTTAATGAGATTGTACATCTTTACATATATTATTGGGCATTTGAATACAAATGAATATTCACATTTGTCACTTCTTCTATGACCTGTATTTTTTTTTTTTACATGAGATATCACTATGTTGCCCAGGCTGGTCCCGAACCCCTAGCCTCAGGTGATCATCCTGCCTTAGCCTTCTTAGTAGCTGGGACTACACGCACTACAGGCATATGCCATTGTGCTTGGCTGTAATTTGCTTTTTTATAAATTCTAGGTAGTAGCATTTTATGTATCATTTAGACATTCTCTCCAAGTCTGTGGCTTGTCAGCTCCCTTTCTTTATGGTTTTGGTTTTGAGACAGAGTCTCACTCACTGTAAATTCTGCCTCCTGGGTTCAAGCGATTCTCCTGCCTCAGCCTCCCAAGTAGGTGGGATTACAGGTGCGTACCACCATGCCCAGCTAATTTTTGTATTTTTAGTAGCGATGGGGTTTCACCATATTGGCCAGGCTGGTCTCTAACTCCTGACCTCTTGATCTGCCCACCTTGGCCACCCGAAGTGCTGGGATTACAGGTGTGAGCCACCATGCTTAGCCTCTTATTATTATTTCTTCTCTCCTCTTTCTCTTCCCCCACCCACTCCTCCTCCTCCTCCTCCTCTTGCATTTGATACTTCATGCACAGAAGCAAACTCCAGTGCATTTACATGTTAGCAGTGGTTTTATCACGTGGACAAGTAGAGGATTCCTTCCTATGCTGGAATTGCCAGCTGTGTCGTGGATGTCTGGAATAAAGTGTTTCTGATGGAATGGGTTTGGATATCACTCATGTAGGGAAAAGCACAGGAGTGTGCATTTTTGATTCTGAATCACATTCAGAATTGTTTGCTAATAAGCTGGTTCTTGACATGCCAACAACTGGACAAAGGTTAGAAAGCCCCACATACCTGAACATGATACCCATGTTTGAGGACCAGGTGAGGCAAGTGATGAGTCCATATATCAAGGTGACAGGGGAACGTCTGAGGTAGCTCACTGGGCTCGTGATCACATTCTTCTCAGGTCAGAAGTCCCATGCGAGAGACCCCAAGCCAGGGCTCACATCTTTCCTCAGATGAAGGCAAGCTTGCTGCTCAGCTCTCCTACATTAATCTGCCAGTAAGTTTAGCAAAACTCACTTGTTTTTTTAAAAAAGTAATTGAACTCACATGAAAGCTTTATCAGTCAACCCTTAAGTCCTGCTGCTTTAAACAGATCAGTGTAAAAGGAGTTTTCGTAATGTTTATAAAAGGAGGTTGGGTGAGGTCACTGAAATGGTGTTTGTTTTTCTTGAAGCTATTTCAGTGGCAGTTATACAAAGCTTGATATGCTTTGTTTGGGAATGTGTGATAGTGTAAGCATGCAATTTTTGGTCTGTGCTAACGGGAGCAACATTTTACCCTGCGTGTAGTGTGGTATATAATTGTTCCTGTGAGTTTAATAACAGAATTATAATATGTGAGACCTCAAATGGGTGTTAGACATCATCCAACTTCCTCACTACAGAATAATATATAGGCACGAAGAAATTTTTTTTAAAGTGAGACGGAGTCCCCAGGCTGGAGTGCAATGGCGCGATCTCGGCTCACTGCATCCTTTGTCTCCCAGGTTCAAGCAATTCTTCTGCCTCAGCCTCCCAAGTAGGTGGGATTACATGTGTTCACCGCCACACCCAGCTAATTTTCTGTATTTTTAGTAGAGACAGGGTTTCACCTTGTTGGCCAGGCTGTTCTTGAACTCCTGACCTCATGATTCACCTGCCTCAGCCTCCCAAAGGGCTGGGATTACAGGCGTGAGCCACCGTGCCCAGTCACATGTAGAAATTTTAAAAACTAATTTCAATTATGCCAGCTAGGAAATTTTGATAGATCATATAAAATAGAGATTCACCCACAAAATAGAATAGGAAAGTTTCAAGAATGAGAGTGGCAGGTGGAGTTTTAGGAAAATGTCTGTTTCTCAAGTGAGGCATTCAGTAGAAAGTAGTGGGGAGTTGGTTGAGGGCGTTGTACATCTATGCTTAGGAGCATTGTATGCAATCTCATAATATTCTCAAGGCCAAATCTCATACATGTCTTCGTGGAGCCCCTGTCAGAGACTGCATTAAAGAAAGAAGATGTAGGCTGGGCGCAATGGCTCAAGCCTGTAATCCCAGCACTTTGGGAGGCTGAAGCGGGTAGATCACGAGGTCAAGAGATCGAGACCATCCTGGTCAACATGGTGAAACCCCGTCTCTACTAAAAATACAAAAAATTAGCTGGGCATGGTGGCGCGTGCCTGTAATCCCAGCTACCTTAGGAGGCTGAGGCAGGAGAATTGCCTGAA
>CM052651.1:6171026-6196064 GCA_028533165.1 Leontopithecus rosalia | reverse complement strand
GGCATGAGCCACCATTCCTGGCCAAAATGGTAAATTTTTATGTTATGTGTATTTTGCTATAATTAAACAAAAGAAAATACAAATAAAAACCAAAGAGGAGGCTCTGGATTTTCACCATTTTTTTTCTTTTTTTTTGGTAAAGGGGAAGGAAAGTTCCAATGGGTGTAACTTCTATAATTTTCCTGGTGGCAGAAAATTTCCTGGTTACCAACCCCTGAGGACGGGAATCACTTTTGAAGGTAGGGCTGAGGGGATCATCAACCAAGCTGTGAAGATCAAAATTGGCCAGCCTGCCGCAGCTACCTAACCCTCTTCTTGCTTCAGCCATGTCAAGCGAGGACTTCATTCCGTTCCCTCTGGCGATGCTACTCTGTGACTCCTGATTTCACATAGGCTTGAAGGAATAGTCTTTATTCAGTGCCTTTTAGGTGTGAGGCAATGTACTAGAAATCGTGTGTACATTATTGCATTTTTGTGTCGCAGAGGTGGTATTATCCCTAATTTTTAGACAAAGGAAGTGAGATTCTGAGAGGTGTAGTCTCCAAGCTCACACATGCAGTAATTCAGAGGATTCAGATCCAGATTACTGTTGTTGGACTCCTTGACCTCGTCTCGATAATGTCATTGCCTCAGATTTTGTATCCCACTCGAGCTCAATGCAAGCAGGAATTTAGTACCTTACACTTGGTATATTGTTTTCAGGGGAAATAAGTATAAGAAACAGGATTTTGTTTGGCATGGATATTTTATTCATATATGAGATTTTTAGTGAGAACCCACTTGGTGTTAGACGTTGTTGGCGTTGATGAACCATATCTCTGTACGAGACAGGTGTAGGCCGGGCGCAGTGGCTCACACCTGTAATCCCAGCACTTTGGGAGGCCGAGGTGCGCAGATCACGAGGTCAAGAGATCGAAACCATCCTGGCCAACATGGTGAAACCCTGTCTCTACTAAAAAATACAAAAATTAGCTGGGCGTGGTGGTGCGTGCCTGTAGTCCCAGGTACTCAGGAGGCTGAGACAGGAGAATTGCTTGAACCCTGGAGGTGGAGATTGCAGTGAGCCAAGATCACACCACTGCCCTCCAGCCTGGCGCCTGGCAACAGAGACAGACTCTATTTCAAAAAAAAAAAAAGGGACAGGTGTAGTGCCTGCTGTCAGGGAATAACAAATTATGCTATAGCCGTGTAAACCCACTTCATCTGCATGCAAAAATTTATTTGAAGGCCGGGCAGGGTGGCTCACGCCTATAATACCAGCACTTTGGAAGGCTAAGGTGGGCAGGTACGAGGTCAGGCGTTCAAGACCAGCCTGACCTAGATGGTGAAACCCTGTCTCTACTACAAATACAAAAATTAGCCGGGCATGGTGGCACATGCCTGTCATCCCAGCTACTTAGGAGGCTGAGGCAGGACAATCGCTTGAACCTGGGAGGCGGAGGTTGCAGTGAGCAGAAATTGCACGGCTGCACTCCAGCCTGGGCAACAGACTCCATCTCAAAAAAAAATTTTATTTGAAATTGAATGAAGGACAAAAGTGGAGATTTTGACCGTTTCTCTGCTAGTTTTGTTGCCATCTACTGTGGTCGGGTTTAGCAGGCGCAAAATAGACAAATTCAGTAAAATGTCTTTCTCTGGAGAACTCTAAAAATGCAGATATTAAAAATAAATAAGTTGAGTCTCATTATGTGAGAGAGTTAATGTTCTGTCAAGTTGGTGTGAATGCTGAATTAGTGAATACTGAACCAGTGCTCCTAGGGAAAATATAGGGTTAGGTTCCTGAGAGCCTCTGGCTGCAAGACTTTCATCAATCAACATATATCCTTATTTTATTGTTTTATTTAGCATGTATTTTATTTAATATATGTTTTGTTTGTATTTTAAAATAGATTTGCATTTAGATTTGATATATATATTTAATATATCTTCTATTTGATGTATATTATTGGTTCATTAACATTGAACTCATGCGAATAGTGCTACATGTCATGCGCAAATGACGCTTACTGAACACGTGACTTTTCTCTGTAAGGCTCATCACAGTCTTCTTGCACTTAGGAGCACTAGACATTAATAGCATTTCAGCCCTCCAATTCGGGGGGCATCGCAAACAGTGAAACCATCAAAAAGCATAAAAAAGCAAAGAACATGGCATTAAAAATGACGCTTTTTACGTGATTGGAGCTGAAACAAGAAGGCAGCGCGTTGCCTTGTTCAGTGTCCGCTGCGAAGGTGTGTTGGGAAGCTTAAAAGTTTCACTGCTTTGCTCGTGTTTGTGAAGTTAGAAAAGCACCATGCCTGTTGATTTGGGGGTTACATGTAAATGTTTGCAAGTTATGTGAATTTGCAAATACAGAGTTTGTAAACAGTGAGGTTTGACTGTGTTAAGTCAATAATAAAACATAATCATCAAGAAAAATATAAGGGTCTGGGCGCGATGACTCGTGCCTGTAATATCAGCACTTTGGGAGGCCAAGTCAGATGGATCACCTGGGGTCAGGAGGTTGATACAAGCCTGGCCAACATGGCGAAGCCCCGTCTCTACTAAAAATGCAAAAATTAGCTGGGCTTGGTGGCAGAAGCCTGTAGTCCCAACTACTCTGGAGGCCAAGTCAGGAGAATGGCTTGAACCCAGGAGTCTGAGGTTGTAGTGAGCCAAGATCTCACCACTGCACTCCAGTCTGGGTGACAGAGTAAGACTCTGTGTCAAAAAAAAAAAAAAAAAAGAAAAAAAGAAAAGAAAAAGAAAGAAAAATATGGGGCCGGGTGTGGTGGCTCACGCCTGTAATCCCAGCACTTTGGGAGGCCGAGGCGGGTGGATCACGAGGTCAAGAGATTGAGACCATCCTGGTCAACAAGGTGAAACCCCGTCTCTACTAAAAATACAAAAAATTATCTGGGCATGGTGGCGCATGCCTGTAATCCCAGTTACTTGGGAGGCTGAGGCAGGAGAATTGCCTGAACCCAGGAGGCAGAGGTTGTGGTGAGCCGAGATCGCGCCATTGCACTCCAGTCTGGGTAACAACAGCAAAACTCCGTCTCAACAACAAAAAAAATAAATAAGAAATTGCAAATATACAGAATTCAGATAGGGCAATGGGCCGCTGCTACAGATGGGGTCAGCTGAGGCGTCTCTGAAGAGATCTCGTCTAAACTGAGATCTGGGTTACAGAGAGGAGCCTGTCCAATGAAGATCAAGGGGAAAGGCGTTTGACACTGGGGTGCAGGCAGGGTGAAGGGCCCCAAGATAGAAGGGATGTGAGGATCCCCGAAGAGGCCGTTGTGGCTGCCGGAAGTGGGGAGCTTTGTAGGCAAATGCAGGCCTGGTCACTAGGCCTTGTGGGCTGGAGTGGGGCTGAGGATTTGATTCTGTGTGCATTGGGGACATGGATGATTGTGATGTCAGTGCTACTGAAGGTCAGTTTTGGGGCCACCTGTGAAGCTTTGAGGACCCACAAAAGTGTCCTGGTAACATGAACTGTTTAAAGTATGCCACAGAAAATTTCATTTTTCCCAGCTCTGCCCTGGCACAAGGACTTCCTCACCCTGTCATTACCCTTCCTTGTTTTCCCAAGAAACCCTGGTCAGCAAGTCCTTCCCTGACCATCAGAGGCACTTGACCCCAACCGCTGCTTTGTTCCCCGTTTCCAGAGCTTGCCCACTCAGGCTGCTTGTGCTCAGAGAGTGATGCTTGGTATATTTCTCCGTAAATGTTGCAGCGTTGTTTTCCTTTTCCCTGCCACACTTCCTAGGTGGAGGTGTTGCTTTTTATCTCTTTACCCTTTTTCGGTGTCCTAGACACGGTAGCCCCCATGTGTGTTGAGTGACACCAGGCTTTCCTCTTCTGGTGCTGTGACCTTTCCTTCCTCCTGTGACCATTATGAATGAGAATGCACTATGTTTTTTTTTTTTGAGACGGAGTTTCGCTCTTGTTACCCAGGCTGGAGTGCAATGGCCCGATCTCGGCTCACCGCAACCTCCGCCTCCTGGGTTCAGGCAATTCTCCCGCCTCAGCCTCCCGAGTAGCTGGGATTACAGGCGCGCACCACCAGGCCCAGCTAATTTTTGTGTTTTTAGTAGAGACGGGGTTTCACCATGTGGACCAGGATGGTCTCGATTTCTTGACCTCGTGATCCATCCGCCTCGGCCTCCCAAAGTGCTGGGATTATAGGCGTGAGCCACCGCGCCTGGCCTGTTTTTTTTTTCTTTTTTTTAATTAACCACAATCAGAAGAAGAGAAGAGAATGAACTATGAATGGGTAATAGTATGAGAGAGAGTCTGCACTGTATTGTGCTGGCGTGGTGGGGATGCTGAGGGGAAGGGAAGCGGGAAGTCAAAATGTGGACAGGAGGAAAGTTTACTTAAATGCCCCAGGTCTGAGTTTTCTCTAGTTGATAATTAGTAATGCCTATCAGGAAACAAAGGGCTAGACCAGAAGAATTTATAAGGACTTTTAAATTTTTTTTTTTTTTTTTGAGGCAGAGTCTTGCTCTTGTCATTCAGGCTGGAGTGCAATGGGGCAATCTCAGCTTACGGCAACCTCAGCCTCCCAGGTTCAAGCAATTCTCCTGCCTCAGCCTCCCGAGTCACTGGGATGACAGGTACCCGCCACCACCCACACCTGGCTAATTTTTTTGTATTTTTAGTAGAGATGGGGTTTCACCATGTTGACCAGGATGGTCTTGCTCTCTTGACCTTGTGATCTGCCCGCCTTGGCCTCCCAAAGTGCTGGGATCACAGGCGTGAGCCACTGCACCCGGCCTAACTTTGTTTTTAGACAGGGCCTTATTACTCTCTTGCCCAGGCTGAATGCAATGCTGCTATCATAGCTCACTGCAGCCACAAATTCTGTGGCTCACGCAATCTTCCCACCTCTGTCTCCTGAGTAGCTGGGACTCCAGGCACGCACCCCCATACCCAGCTAATTTTTTTGATTTCTAGTAAAGACGAGATCTTGCTATGTTGCCTAGGCTGGTCTTGGGCTCCTGCCCTCCAGGGATCCTCCTGCCTTGGCCCCCAAAGAGCTGGGATTTTAGGTATGAGCCACCATGCCCGGCACTCCTAGCTCTTGATATCATCAACTATGGTTGAGTTATGCAGGATTAGATAATAGACTGATTTAGCAAACAATCCTTTTAAAAAATATTTTTAGAGAACTCTAAAAATGTAGATACTTTAAAATATCTTACTCTAGTCAAAATTTTCTCTTTTGGCACAAACACTGTAATTTGGTTTCGGAAAACCTTGGTTGATTTGTACCTTACTTTTCAACTCCAGAAGTCTAGTTGATGAGCTTGGGAGTCCTTGTAAATAATTCCACAGGTTCAAGATTAAGAAAATAGCAGTCTCAGTTGCATGCTGGGCATAGCTTGGGATCGAGGACTAGATAGTAAACTGTGGCTTTAGCCTTGTCGCATGCCACACACTATCTGCTGAACGAAACACAACACACCGGTTTATGTTGAGAAAATGTGAATACCCCTCCCGTGACTGGAAATACATCTCAATATACATGTAACTTTACAAGCACATGCGAAGGTTATTATCTTTATGTGCATGAAAGCTTCTGTTATTATCAGTTTATCAAATAGCACGTCTTTGACCAACAGAAATGTGGATGCATTTGTCACTGTGGTAATAAGGCATGCAGACTGCACTAGTATGGATTTTTTTTTTTTTTGCATTTTTAGAAAACTCGTTAATGGTCAAATGTGGGTGATTTGTGACCTTACAGCAAATGCACAGAGAAAAGTTATATGTAACCTTTAGAAGTTTTCAGTTTGGGGATCTGAGGGAGACTACTTAAATGGTGGTTGCATGGAGCTAAATTAATCCTTATTTTTATTCATTCATTCATTCAAGACGGAGTTTCACTCTTGTTGCTCAGGCTGGATTGCAATGGTACGATCTCCGCTTTCTGCAACCTCCGCCTCCTACGTTCAAGTGATTCTCCTGCCTCAGCCTCCTGAGTAGCTGGGATTACAGGTGTGTGTCACCACGCCCAGCCAATTTTGTGGTTTTGGTAGAGACATGGTTTCTCTGTGTTGGTCATGTCTTCCAATTCCTGACCTCAGGTGATCTGCCCGCCTTGGCTTCCCAAAATGCTGTGATTACAGACATGAGCCACCACACCCAGACCTAATCCTTATTTTTATAATATACACGTGTATTCATGATAGAAACACGTATGTCCCTCTTGGTGACATCTCTTAGCACACGTACATTTACATCGTATCTTTATCCTTCCTGCTGTACCTCCCAGAATGCAGTTGTTGTCCTCACTCTTAAGATTTGGCTGGAGTTGGAAAAGTTTAAACCTGCCTCCCTCACCAGCCCGTGTCAGGATACTTTGAATTTCCATTTCTTGTTCTGAGCTCCTTTTCCTATTGAACTTTTAATTGTCTTCACATTTCACCTGAAATAGCTGTTCTCTGCTGGCTTCTTTGTATAAACTCAACCATGAAACTCGGCCTCTTTTCCATGATTTTCACAGAAAAAAACATCACACAATGCAAAACAAAGTTTGACGAGGCTGAAGCAGATTAGAATCATAGTAATACCAATAATCAATCAATCAATTGAAAAAAAAATTTTTTTTGAGACATTATCTCACTCTGTCACCCAGGCTGGAGTGCAGTGGCGTGATCGTGGTTCACTGCAACCTCTGTCTCCTGGGCTCAAGTAATCCTCCTGCCTCAGCCTTCTGAGTAGCTGGGACTACAGGCACCCACCACCATGCCTGGCTGAATTTTGTATTTTTTGTTGAGATGGGGTTTCGCCTTGTTGCCCAGGCTGATATCTCAAACTCCTGGGCTTAAGTGATATATCCACCTTGGCCTCCAAAAGTGATGGGATTACAGGTGTAAGCCACCATGCCCAGCCAATACCAATTGTTTAAAACTTCTTGGTAGGGCCGGGCACAATGGCTCTTGCCTGTAATCCCAGCACTTCCGGAGGCTGGCCAAGGCGGGTGGATCATGAGATCAGGAGTTCAAGACCAGCCTGGCCAAGATGGTAAAACCTCATCTCTACTAAAAATACAAAAATTAGCCAGGCGTGGTGGCAGGCGCCTGTATTCCCAGCTATTTGGGAGCCTGAGGCAGGGAATTGCTTGAACCAAGGAGGTGGAGGTTGCAGTGAGCCTCGATCGTGCCACTGCGCTGCAGTCCAGCAACAGAGATAGCCTCCATCTCAAAACAAAAAAGAAAAACAAAAAAACCCTTCATAGTAAACATCCCCTCTTCAGTGGCTTTCTGGCTATCTTGCCTCCATGAACTTGGCTTTGCAAATTGCCTGAGACTTTTCTCTCTCCTTTTTCATCTCATTTCTTTTTCCCTGTTCTTGTCAAATGTCCATAATATTTTCCATAGAGGTTTAGCTACAAACATCATCCCCTTTCTCTGCTGCTTCCCTTTTGCCCTCAAATGGCTCATTAAAGGTATTTTCCTACATAAAGGCAGTTCCTCCCAGAGAGAGATTCTGAGAGCCGCTGTATTGACAATACTTACTTTTCCCCACACCAAATAAACTTGTCATGCAGAATTCTCCCCGGTTCAAAGCCCGTTAGCTATCCTCTTTCATAGCTTCTCTGACTTTTTTTGTTTTGTATTTTAGCAGGCTTTGATGACTTAGACCATCTGTGCCTGGGAATGGAAGGTCAGGGGTTGAGGGGAAAGCACTGGTACTCACTGGTCGTTCTAGTGGCTTCTCATGCTTTTCTATATTCTAGAGCATGTAAATAGTTCTAAGAACACACCCAGGGGTGAATGAATAAGGGCCCATGTGGCCAGAGAGGACTGGCCCAGTGGCTCCCTCCAGCTATTCCTAGGGCTCTGGCCACCCAGACGCCATCTGATTGATTCTTTTTTTTTTTTAGATGGAGTTTCGCTCTTGTTGCCCAGGCTGGAGGGCAGTGGCATGACCTCGGCTTGCTGCAACCTCTGCCTCCTGAGTTCAAGTGATTCTCCTGCCTCAGTCTCTCAAGGAGCTGAGATTACAGGCATGTGCCTCCATGCCCGGCTAATTTTTTGTATTTAGTAGAGACGGGGTTTTACCATGTTGGTCAGACGTGTCTCAAACTCCTGACCTCAGGTGATCCACCTATCTCAGCTTCCCAAAGTGCTGGGATTACAGGCATGAGCTACTGCACCCGGCCTGAATGGATTAATACTGAAGCACGCCTGGAAACCTCTCACAGCCACTTGTTGGGAAAGCTCTGGATTATGAGAGCCTCATTCAATCTAGGGAAAAGCAAAGTAGGTCCTCATCCATTTTGGTCAAAAGTCTCCTTGGGGCCTGTTATGGTGGTATAAAGAGAGTGGCAGATATATCTATGCCTAACTCTGTATCATGTTTCTATCCACATTGTCTTATCATTGCCAGCTATGGAACTCTAAAAACGACAAAACCCAAAGTCTGCCCTTCCATGTTAGGATTATATTTGATTAAGTCGCATTTCTAAATGTATTATATCAAGATGCAACATGTAAGAATGATCTGTATTTATTATTTTAACATTCTAATCATTGCCTCTTTTAATTAGTTGGGTAATTCAAGACGGCTTTGGAACATCTGTGGGAAATCATGTTAACACATAGATGTTAATTCCAGAGCTCATTTTAAAATGGCATGGTGTGCCATTATTTATTTTTTTCATTAATTCATTCATACATTCATTCAGGAAGTTTTGACTGAGTGCCTTGGTATGTGGTAAGGAGAGAAAGGGAAATAGCAAGTCATAATTGCTTCTTCTAGAAACTATGGGACCTGGAGTTGAATGGGGAGACAATTCTTGGGTATTTGAAGTATTAGAATTAAGAATTAAAGAGTCAGGGCCGGGCGTGGTGGTTCACGCCTGTAGTCCCAGCGCTTTGGGAGGCCGAGGCGGGTGGATCACGAGGTCAATAGATCGACACCATCCTGGTCACCATGGTGAAACCCTGTCTCTACTAAAAATACAAAAAATTAGCTGGGCATAGTGGCGTGTGCCTATAGTCCCAGCTACTCAGGAGGCTGAGGCAGGAGAATTGCCTGAACCCAGGAGGCAGAGGTTGTGGTGAGCCGAGATTGCGCCATTGCACTCCAGCCTGGGTAAACAAGAGCGAAACTCCGTGTCAAAAAAAAAAAAAAAGTATTAAAGGAGTCGGCCAGACACAGTGGCTCATGCCTGTAATCCCAGCACTTTGGGAGGCCGAGGCAGGTGTATCATGCGGTCAGAAAATTGAGAACATCCTGGCCAACATGGTGAAGCTCCATCTCTACTAAAAATACAAAAAAAGTAGCTGGACGTGGTGGTGCGTGCCTGTAGTCCCAGCTACTTGGGAGGCTGAGGCGGGAGAATGGCTTTAACCTGGGAGGTGGAGGTTGCAGTGAACCATGATCGCGCCGCTGTACTCTAGCCTGGCAACAGACCGAGACTCCATCTCAAATAAGAAATAAAAGACTTTAGGCTTCAGGGCCAAATTAATAAATAACATTTAATTAGACAGGAATTCCTCAAAAGGGGTGCTCACGGTGAGGAGACACTGTTAGGGACTTTCCAGAACATAGGCAAACATTAGAAGTAAGATTTTTTTTTCTCTTTCTTTTTTTTTTTTTGAGGTAGAGTCCCACTCTGTCACCCAGGCTGGAGTGCAGTGGCACAATCTGGGCGCCTGTGACTTCTACCCTCCAGGTTCAAGTGATTCTTGTGCCTCAACCTCCTGACTAGCTGGGAGTGCAGGTGCCACCATGCTTGGCTAATTTTTTTTTAAATGGAGTCTTGGAGTCCTGCTCTGTCAATCAGACTGGAGTACAGTGGCACAATCTTGGCTCACTGTAACCTCTGCCTCCTGGGTTCAAGCGATTCTCATGCTCCAGCCTCCCAAGTAGCTGGGACTGCAGACGCATGCCACCACACCTGGCTAATTTTTGTGTTTTTAGTAGAGATGGGGTTTTGCCATGTTGGCCAGGCTGGTCTTGAACTCCTGACCTCAAATGATCTGCCTGCCTCGGCCTCCCAAAGTGCTGGGATTCAGGTGTGAGCCACCTTGCCTGGCCTAATTTTTGTATTTTTGGTAGAGACATGCTTTCCCCATGCTGGCCTTGAACACCTGAGCTCAAATGATCTGCCCAACCCAAGATTGTTTTTCCTGAAGTAAAATTATATATATATATATATATACACACACATAAAAATTATATATATAAAATGTATATTTTACTTCAAATATATATATATTATAGTTTTAATTGGAGAAGTAAAAAAGGCATGATCTGCGGTGTTGGTATAATCCTGGTGTAAAACGATCAAGCATAACTGATTCACAAATACTGGCAAAGGATTACATGTTAGCTCTTCAGATGGGTGGTTATTGTTTTGAGAATGAAAAATAAGTGTCTCAAAACTGTTGCCTACTAAGAGAGCAAAAATAGGAATAATATGTAAAAATTTTTTTGAGACGGAGTCGCCCAGGCTGCAGTGCAGTGGCACCATCTTGGCTCACAGCAACCTCTACCTCCCAGTTTCAAGTGATTCTCCTGCCTCGGCCTCCTGAGTAGCTGGGATTACAGGTGGCCACCGTCACGCTGGCTAATTTTTGTGTATTTAGTGGAGATGGGGTTTTACCATGTTGGCCAGGCTGGTTTTGAACTCCCGATGTCAGATGATCTGCCCACCTCAGCCTCCCAAAGTGCTGGGATTACAGGCAGGAGCCACCTCACATGGCAATAATATGTATTTTTAAGACCCTGTAAATATTTTATTTGTTTTAGTCAACACCGTTATTGAAAAGAAACACTTTTTCTGCTTTTGTGACACTCTTTCTTGTTAGACATGGAAGTCTGATGGATGACAGGAGAAATAAAGGGTGTCCATTTCTCTTGTAACCCCACCTCAGAGATTTCTTTTTCTCTTCAAAGTTACTTTAGGGGTCTGCAACAGAAATCTCGTAAGAGGCTAGGTGTGGTGGCACATGCCTGTAATCCCAGCACTTTGGGAGGCTCAGGTGGACAGATTTCTTGAGCCCAGGAGTTTGAGACCAGCCTGGGTAACATGATGAAACCCCGTCTGTACAAAAAAAGAATACTAATTTTAAAAATCAGTGTGGTGGTGCACAGTTTTAGTCCCAGCTATTTGGGAGGTTGAAGTGGGAGGATCGGTCGAGCCCAGGAGGCAGAGGTTACAGTGACCTGACATGATGCCACTGCACTCCAGTCTGTACAACAGAGCCAGACTTTCTTCCCCACCCCCTTAAAAAAGAAAGAAATGACATAAAACTGATTTTTTTATTTCTAGGGGGCCAGGACCATTTAAAATTCCTAGAAAGAACTATGACTAAATTCTTGTTGGTTCTTTTGTGAATGTGCTAGTGAATAAATTCTTCTCGTAAGTTTTGAAAATTAGTTCATATGGGAAAGTTGCCCTAGAATTATAATGTCTTGGGGCCAGGAAGGGACAAAAGAAAAAAGAAACAGCTATTCTATTTTTGTCATTTTAATCAGCAGAGTCAGTAAAAAATGGAGAAGATTCTTTTGCCAGTTGTCAAGAAATGGACTCTCACACCTGCTAAGCAGGTTAAGCTTGTCTTCGAAAGCTTGCAATGCAATTTGCAGTAATTTTTTGCTCCTGCTCTTGACCAGATCCAACACTTTACCTGGTTCACACCAGAACCAGTTATTCAATTTATGAAGCAGTTGATTAAAACATTTACTCCTCATTCATCATTCATTCATTCATTCATCCATCCATCCCCTAAGTGTTATATGCCTGTTTACCAGTAAGGCATCCTGTTGTGTATGTATGGGTGCCTATACCTTTAAGGGAGGAAAGGGTAAAGCAAATATGCCGGTGAATGAATATCCGCACGTGTAGGGTTCAATAGTGAAAATGAAGCATTGCATCAACAAATACAACCATTATTATTCAGTGACCGTCTATAACTAGCTTGGATTTTATTTGGCAGGTAATGGAGTTGGTATGACTTGTACCATGTCACTTCTCTGTGACATCACTGGTAACAGATTGTTGTGTGTCTTTCCATACATCCCTTCTTAGATTCGTAAACACAGGATTTGTTTACTTTAACAAATGGGATCCTAGTGTACTGCGTGTTCCTTGCCTTTCCCCTCCACCTGTCCGTATGGTATAGTCATCCTTCCAAGCCAAAACATCTCATTGTTGTTATCAATGGCAGCATTCGTACTCGATGAAACCAGAATTGATATGTCATCATGTTTTTAAGGTGTTTTCTTTTATTTAAATTCATTATTAATTACTTTTTCAGAGACAAGCTCTTGCTCTATTGCTCAGGCTGGAGTGCGGTGGCATGATCATAACTCACTGTAACTTTGAACTCCTGGGCTCAAGTGATTCTCCCGCCTCAGCCTCCCAACGTGTTGGAATTACAGGCAAGAGCCACCAAGCCTGGCTGATTTCTAAAAAAGAAAACACATTTGTAGAGAAGGGATCTTGCTATGTTGCCCAGGCTGAGAGTTTCCACTTTAAAATTGCAGCAAAACTGATCAGTTCTCATAATTGAACTGAAGCTACAGAAGCCATTTAACATTCTATTTTTTTATTTAAAGAACTCCACCATCCTTTAAAGGGTCTTGTGTGTACGAATTAGGTAAGGCATGTGACATTTTTCAGAAGGAAAATCTGAAGCTAAAATCACCCCTATGGGACAAATATATTCTATTTTTACAGGACCACAAACAGACATAAGACAAGAAATTCTGTGGGGGCACTGAAGTCTTACTGCAGCTTGGGCTGGATATTCTCCTTAAGGAGAAACCTGTCTTTGTTCCATGGCCTTCAACTCTGAGCATATTCAATCATTGCGGAGCTTTCACTCAATAGCCATTCTGTGTATTCACAGAGGGGCCACCGCCCTCCCTCCCCTGCATCTCGGAGCACCTTGCATGTGCTTGAGTGTCCTAGATGTTGGAGGAAGCCTACCCACTAGGGCGTCTTCTGCTCTTGCTGTTTTATTGTGAGCATGACAGAGACACTCTTCAGTAAAATTGGGTGTATGATGTCCTCCTGTTTTCTTTCTGTCCATCCACAGAAGACCCGGTGTTTTGGTATGCCTTAATATATTTACATTAACTTTTAGGCCAGATTTGGTGTCTCACACCTGTAATCCCAGCACTTTGGGAGACCGAGGCAGGTGGATCACTTGAGGTCAGGAGTTTGAGACCAGCATGGCCAAAATGTGAAACATCTTCTGTACTAAAAATACAAAAAAATTAGCTGGGCATGGTGGTACACATTGCATCTACTCAGACGACTTTGGCAGGAGAATCGCTTAAACCTGGGAGGCAGAGGTTGCAGTGAGCCAAGGTTGTGACGTTGTACTCCAGCCTGGGTGACAGAGCGAGACTTCGTCTCATGAAAAAAAAATATATATATATATATATATATATATATACACACACACACACTTACATATATATTTATATTAATTTTTAAAAATTTTACCTATGTGGATCAAAAGTTTCAAATTGGTCTGTTCGAGTCTATGTTAATATCATTATGGAAAAGTAATCTGAAGATGGTTTTTCATGCAACAAGAATAATGTGTTTTTATTTTCCGTCTCAAAGTTGAAATGAATGAGAGATGTTAACATGAATTGATTGGGAAATTAAATGTAAGCATTGGCGATTTTGAAAAGTGTATTATCTAATTAGTCGTTTATGAAAGTGAGGCACTTTTATAATCAAAGGAATAAAACCTTCTGGAGCGATACAGAATTACTCTGACTGTCTCAGTTATTTTAGTGGGAAAGAGTTGGTTTTGTTAACGATCTCAGGTGAGGTTTGGTAATTTTGTCTTCAGTCCGCCTGGCTTCATTTTGTTGGACAGCATTGGATGGCACCATGCGATCTTACACACATGACCCTCAGTTCTTTAAAAAAAAAGGAAATGTGTCCATTAGAAGATAAAAATTTAATTTCTCCTAAGTAGAGGAACTTGAGAAAGCTTTAAAGTGCTTTCCTAAACTGAGATATTACCAAGGATTTGTAGCTAAGTCATTTAGAATAGACTTTATTTGTCAATGGAAAATGACATTGGCGCCACGATTTACTTGTGAAATAGGAAAGTCTCCAAAAGATAATGAAAAATTACAAACCATGCCCGTAGACAATAGTCAGCAGAAGCAGATTGTGGAAAGGCAAGCAGACAGAGCTTATCCTAGTCACGGGACCGAGTGGAGAAAATCTGAGAACGGTGTGCAGTCAAAAACTCTGTAGCCCTGTTGGAAACATCTCTGGTAACATTATCTTATAGTACTTACATCTACCTGCACACTGTCTCAAAATAACTTTAGTGTCACAACAGTTTTGGTTGAGCCTATACAGTGTCCTTTTATCTTTCTGAGCCATATTCATTTCACAGGGATGATTCCGGAATTGGCTAATTTGCAAGAGTTGTAGCGTAAATATTGTGACTCATGAAATGTTTGTGCTGTTTTAGACTTTCATTTCCTTTGGTCATGCTCTTGTGGGAGATTTAAACAGTAACAGCATTTTCATTTTTCTTTCCTGCATTCCTTACCCATGAGAAGGTAATCGTTAATATATTGTTTGTATTTAGCAGGTTCTGGTGTTTTAGAGAAATCAGGTTTTCATTCAGTGATAGTTTACTGAACATCTGCTAAGTGCCCAGCACAGAATCAGATGTTAATCTGACATTATTTTCATTTTTCAAGTGGTCTTATTTATTTTTAAAAAATGGATATTGGCCAGCCATGATGGCTTACACCTGTAATCCCAGCACTTTCGGAGGCAGAAGTGGGCAGATCATCTGAGGTCAGGAGTTCGAGACCAGCCTGACCAACATGGAGAAACCCCCTCTCTACTAAAAATACAAAACTAGCTGGGCGTGGTGGCACAGGCCTGTAATCCCAGCTACTTGGGAGGCTGAGGCAGGAGAATGGCTTGAACCTGGGAGGTGGAGATTGTGGTGAGCTGAGACCAGGCAGCTGCACTCCAGCCAGGGAAACGAGCAAGTCTCCGTGTCAAAAAAAAAAAAAAAAAAAAAAGGATATTAATGTACACTAGAATGGAGATTTTTGTTTACTAGTTATTTGTTGCTGTATAAATGTGGGTTAAACAATTAGTTTTTCTTGTCCTCATGCCACCTACCATTTAGACTTTTAAAGGAATTACTGTAGAATTGAACTTAATAGATCCCTCAGTACTGGCAAAACTCATGGATTTGTGGTACTTCAGAATAATACTGGCTTCTAATGAACAGAATAGATTTGCATGGAAATGCCAGTTTCAGGGATAGAATTAAGAGTTGGGATTGATTTTTTTTCCCTGAAGATCTGCTTTCAAAATTTGCCCCAGGTCATCCCTCTCCTTGTCCTAGGGTCACTCCTTAATTACCATGTTTTTTCTGCTTGATATTCGTAAAGGTAAGAAGGACAAACTTAGTCTGTTTCATAGTGGAATTATTTTTTTACCTTATCTCTTTTTTTTTCTTGGTCTTGCTCCTTCGCTCTGGCTGGAGCACGATCTTGGCTCACTGCAACCTCCCGCTCCCGGATTCAAGTGAGTCTTCTGCCTCAGCCTCCCGAGTAGCTGGAATTACAGGTGCGTGCCACCACGCCGGTCTAATTTTTGTATTTTCAGTAGACATGGGGTTTCACAATTGGCCAGGCTGGTCTCGAACTCCTGACCTCGTGACCCACCCACCTTGGCCTCCCAAAGTAGTGGGATTACAGGCATGAGCCACCGCGCCTCTCTAATTTATCTTTTATTTTCCATGTAAAATCGCTTTTCCCTCTGACTCTCACTGCCTTGCATAGACAGGGCGGGTAGAGTGAATGTCAGATGAAGGAAGGGGAGCACTGAAGTCCTTACTTAACCTGTGTTTAGCTGCAACATTTTTTTTGCATTAAATCCCAAGTTTGTATTCACTGCTCAACTTTCAATCTTTAATAGAGAAGCCAGTCTTATTCATCACTGGTATGATCCGTCAAGTAAGTTTGTATTATCCATCCTGTCTCAATATTTCCTCTCTCTTAGCTTCTCCCTCACCCCAGAGATCAGTTTCTCTGCATGTGTCAAACTTCCTTTTCTCTCCTCATATTTCATTCTTCCAGGATCTGTAATGTGTCCAAGTTCTCATAGCTCACTTAAAAATGGATGGAGTCCAGAGGGATCAGTGCCGACTTTTCATTAATCTATCAGAGCTTCCCATTTACCCGCTTGCACCAAGAGATGTGGGAGAGGAGGACAGTGAGTAAGATCGCACCTCCTAGAAAGGAGGGTACCACTGCTTTTTCAGTGGCAAACTTGCTCCCCTAAAGCTGACTCGCTCCCAGGTGAATTCCGAGCTGACTGTTACAGAGGTAAGTCAGCTTGAATCTGGAGGAGGGAGAGAGTTTGGCTAGGGCCCTGTGACAGCTTTGTGGTCAGGAAATAATATGTAAATTCACTGAATTCCCAGGCATTTCAACCCTGGAGGAGAAGGATTAGGGGAATCCAAGAGTCCTGACCTTACTGTGAGACTGAATTATAACTAGAGCCCATTTTAACTAACACAGCTTGAGTTTCATACTTGAAATAATGCTTAAATCAAAATACTCTCTACTCTTCCCATATACTGATGGGAAATTTATTAAATGTTAAAGTCTAATCTGAAAGCAAACATAGCTTTAAGTAAAACTATGCAACATCATTTAGTAGTGTTTATAACTTGAGTGATGAGTGTCTGGGCTCAATAACCCAGATAGGAGAAGGAATTCCATGGCCCTCCTTCCCAATCCAGACCTGTCTGGAAGCGTTTATTTGTACTAAGTTTTCCAGTCTGAAAGTCTGTGTTTAGACTCTGTATGAATAAACAGACAAGGCAATAAACTTCCTCTTCAGGTGAGGTTTGTATCTTTTAAACTAGACGACGGCCTCTAAGCCGCGGCTGCCCTGTAGAGAGGCTGCATAATTCAGTTCCGCAGACGTATCTGGGCGGCTTTACCGTGTGCCTAACCTGTACTGTGTTCTTTTAGGCATAATGACACTTGCAGAGAAACATGGCTCCTAACGAAGTTGTAGTCATTTTTGGGAAAAGTGAGTCTGACACACATGAATTAAGATGCGCACGTAAAAAAATCCTAAAACAGCCAGGCGCGGTGGCTCACACTTGTAATCCCAGCACTTTGGGAGGCTGAGGTTGACAGATCATGAGGTCAGGAGATAGAGACCATCCTGGCCAACATGGTGAAACGCCATCTCTACTAAAATACACACACACACACACACACACACACACACACACACACACACTTAGCTGGGTGTGGTGGCGTGAGCCTGTAGTCCCAGCCACTTGGGAGGCTGAGGCAGGAGAATTGCTTGAACCTGGGAGGTGGAGGTTGCAGTGAGCTGAGATAGTGCCACTGCACTCTAGCCTGATGACAGAGCAAGACTCCTTTTCAAAAAAAAAAGAAAAAAAAGAAAAGAAAATCCTAAAATATATATAATCAAATCTCATGATGTAAAATATCAAATGCTGTTCAAGCAGATATGCACTTTGTAGTCAGGAAGAGAAAAAATGAGTGTTGGCTTTAGTTTTGGGGGGTAGCTTGCTGAAATAAATTGGATTTAAGAAGATCTGTGCAGAACATGTTCACTTTTGGGCATCAAATTTTAATAAAATTAGCAGGGAGCTTCCTATTTGGGTACCAGGCATGACCTACAGCTACACATCAATCCCTACAACCCGAGGCTGGGGCTCAGACCTAGAGTCCTCAAGCTGGTCAGGCCTGCCTGAGACTCTTGTTTATTTTCCCAATATGCTGCACAAATGGTATTATTTACTCTGTGTGTATGACATGAATAATAGTTCAGCTGCACTGAATTAGAGGTATTTTTTTGGAAGGCAAAGGGTCTAAAAACCAGGTCTCTTGAGGAATAGTTGAAGGGTCTTGGCATATGAGCTTAGAGCCGAAAAGATGAAGGACAAATAAACTCGTTATTTTCAAACATTGCAAAGACATTTTGTTACAGAACAAGTTTATTTGTTCTACATCAATTTAAGATGCAGCATGGGGCCTGCTGGGTAGATGTACAAGTGAGCACACAAGAATCCAGCTCAAATAAGAAGTTTCTCACAATTAAAATGCCCAGCAGAGCACTGTTTTTCAGAGTAGTGCATTTTCATTTCTGAAAGTGTTAAAAGAGAAGTTGGATGTCGTCGCAGCCAGCTCTGTGGTGAGGGTGGCTGGGATGCACCAAGTATGTGTTTAGGGATCACAGGCAAGGAGAAATTATGGAGGCTTTCTAGAAAAAGACAGCTACGCCTGGCACGGTGGCTCATGCCTGTAATCCCAGCACGTTGGGATGCCGAGGCAGGCGGATCACCTGAGGCAGGGAGTTCAAGACCAACCTGATCAACATGGAGAAACCCAGTCTCTACGAAAAATACAAAATTAGCTAGGCATGGTGGCGCATGCCTGTAATCCCAGCTACTCAGGAGGTTGAGGCAGGAGAAGCGCTTGAACCGGGAGGGAGAGGTTGTGGTGAGCTCGGATTGCGCCATTGCACTCTAGCCTGGGGAATAAGATCGAAACTCCGTCTCAAAAAATAAATAAATTAATTAATTAATTAATAAAAGAAAAAGGAAAAGACAACTACAGCATGAACAGTCACACCAGGAGAATGGTGAGAACAGGAGATGTTTGCATGCCAGGAAGGTGTGCAGGAAATGACAAGAGCATGCGATTGATGATAGAGAACTTTAAATACTCTGATAGGTAGTGGGGAACCATCTTGCTTCTAGTCCTGGGGCAGGGTGTGATAAAACCGTTATCGGAGGAAGCTTTGCTTTCTGTCTTGTGCAAGAGGAATGTTGAGAGAGGGAAAGAGATGTATTCCACGCAGGGAGATCACTGGGGGCTTCCCCCAGTTATGCTGTTTAACTGTGCTATGGGTGGGTGGGGAGGGGAGTAATGGAATCAAGAGAAAGAACAAAATCAGAATTTAATGAAAGAGCTAATCTGGGTTTCCTTGAAAATTGCCCTGAAACAGAATTCTCCAAATTATTAATGGAAAGTGATGTGGTCCGTTTGTTAGATCAGCTGACCACTATCCGATATTTGCATCTTGGTGCCGCGCTCAAGCTGACCGTTGAGCTGAGACAAGTCATTAAAATTCCTTATATTCTAATTCCCTGGCCGTATTCTCCCAGCACGAGAGAATGTTTGCAAAACATTCTGAGTCCTGGATGAAAGGTACCTTGTTATAGTAATATTATACTATAATTATTCTTGTTATCGGGTTATTGTTCTCAACACTGATGCAATGTAATATTTGTTACCTTAAGGGTATTTTTGTCTTACAGCAGAATTCTGAAAGTGGCTTTTCTGGAAGATGTTCTTTGAAAGACTAGCAACTCTTTCAAATATTTGTTTTAATAGTTCATCGAGGAAATATGAAAAATATGTATGTAATATTCAGGATGATCACTCCTATTTTCTTCTCAATCTAATATCTAGGAAATATTGAAAATACTTTTGGCTCATCTCCTTACAGGGAGCTGGAATGGTTTAGATTGGTGCTTTCCTGGGGTACTGATTTTTTTTTCCTGTGGAATTATCTGAACAGGGCTTTCCTCAAAAGAATACATTAAGACTGTCAGAATGATTCTTTTCAGCAGATTAAGCCTTGCAGATGCCCTTTGTTGAAGGAAAAATGCATTATTCTGAAAGTCCTTCTGATCTTCAGGAAAACTGAAAATATCAAATGTTCTTCTACCATTTGAACTTCCCTACAAGAAAATCCCAGATATTTTTATTTTCTGGTCTACAATAATTCAGAGCTTATTGTATTTTAAGGCGAGGATATAGACATGTTTGAAGACAAATTAACTTTTTACATATTCATTTACTGCAAGGAAGGCACCCTTCCCCCACCCTAGACAGCAAGAAATCACAGTGCTGCGTTTTTACCTTTTCATTTCATATTTCTTGCACCTGGACATTGGCCTGGATGAAGTGATGTGTATGGCATAATTATCCTGGGGCAGAATTGCTTCCTGTGTGTCAGTGAGACATGGTTCAGATATTTATTGAGCTCTGGTTGTCTGTGTCCTAAATAAGACTGTGCTATTTCAGGGGTGCAAAAACAACTCCGATGCACGGGAAAATGAAGAAAGGAGGACATTCCTCCAAAAGCACGGGTTTCATGGTTTAGAAATCCACACGTTGCTTGCATCGACGGACTGTGCTGGGGTGTGCCAAGGCTCACTTTGATTTATAGGGGCTTATAAAATACTCTGCTCTTTATACCCAAAGCCACAGACCTGCTGTGAATACAGTATGGACCCTGGGTTTTTCTGGTGGCCAAATGTATAAAACCAAACAATAATCTCTTCAGGAAGCTCCTCAAAAGGCGAACCTGAGTCTGTTAACCTCAGTCGGTACAATGTCAAGCATGGGGCCACATGTGGACGAGCCCTCATAAATGTCTTTGTTGCTGCAGATGAATGAAGGATTGAAACTGGGAATAGCACATAGGACACAGGGGTTTGTTTTCCATGACAGACAGGAGGAGAGCTCATACATGGGGAGGGAGAAGATAGATGGGGGTGGGGGGCGGTCAAGGACATATTTTGGCAGATGCTACTGCTCTCCTTTTTTTTTTTTTGAGATGGAGTTTCGCTCTGTCACCCAGGCTGCAGTGGTGACATATTGGCTCACTGCAACCTCTGCCTCCCAGGCTCAAGCAATTCTCCTACTCAGCCTCCCTAGTAGCTGGGATTACAGGCCATGCCACCACACCCAGCTAATTTTTTGTATTTTAATAGAGACAGGATTTCACCATGTTGGCCAGGCTGGTCTGGAACCCCTGACCTCAGGTGATCCCACCCTCCTCGACCTTCCAAAGTGCTAGGATTACAGGCGTGGGCCACCGTGCCTGGCCACGACTGCTTTTCTTTAAGAAAAAGGAAAAATGGCTCAAGTTATATATCTGTAGTGTCATGGCCCTCTGCTTAGGAAACTGGTTTTTGAAGGTGTCTGAGACATCCACTGATTACAGTGCAGAGGGTCATTTGCACTCTATGGTGGCAGAATCCTGTCTCAACTCTGCTGTCGGCTACTCTGACTGCTTTTATTTCAGCCCCTTCCCTTTTCCTTCCTTCCTCATTCCCTACTTCCTTTCCTCCCACTTTTTCTTTCTTCCTTCCTCAACTACTTGTTTAGAACTTGCTTCTCTTCTAGGCTGTAAAGATCCCACTTCCTTCCCGAGGCTGGAGACCATTCAGGGAAGGTGGAAGTACAGGCCTGGAATCCCAGCTGCTTGGGAGGCAGAGGCAGAAGGATCACTTGAGCCCAGGAGTTTTAGTTCAGCCTGGGCACCATAGCAAGCCTCCATGGAGTTTTGCTCTTGTTGCCCAGGCTGGAGTGCAGTGGTGCAATCTCAGCTCACCACACCTCCACCTCCCGGGTTCAAGCAATTCTCCTGCCTCAGCCTCCCAAGTAGCTGGGATTGCAACACCAGCCCAGCTAATTTTGTATTTTTAGTAGAGACAGGGTTTCTCCATGTTGGTCAGGCTGGTGTCGAACTCCTGACCTCAGGTGATCCGCCCGCCTCAGCCTCCCAAAGTGCTGGGGTTACAAGTGTGAGCCACCGTGCCCGACCAGAAAGCATCTTCGTCTGTGAGTAAAGGTGAGGCTTGCTATGTCCAGAGGGGGAACGGTTATACGTTTTCAAATATACCTGTTGAATTTTCTTACACACAGAGTGGGATAGCAAATAAATAGAACATCTTGTCTGTAGGATGAATGTAACCTTAAGAAGTATTGCAGTGTATTAGTCTTGCTTAAAATGTACTTATTTAAGACCTCTTTGCTGAGAAAATTTCTCAGTTTGGGGGAAAAGACAGAGAATGGAATCCAGTATGCGGTAGTTATATTGTTGAGGGAATTTTGAAGTCGCAAAGAAAATGAAATACTTCTTTCAAATAGTGTTTTGCAATCAAACTGAAATTCCACTCTGCACAAATGTGCCTGTGAACAGTTATGGTAATTTAGGATTGAAAAACCTGTATGTTGCTAAATTCATAGTTAACCTAATTTTAGTTTTTGTAGAAAAGATGATTTATAATGGGAAGAAATGATAATACGTTTTAGTTTTCTTCTTCCTCCTCTCCTCCTTCTTTTTCTTTCCTCCTCCTCCTCCTTTCTTCTTTCCTCCTCCTCCTCCTCCTTCTCCTCCTCCTCCTCCTCCTCCTCCTCCTCCTCCTCCTCCTCCTTCTTCTTCCTCTTCTTCTTTCTTTTTTTTAAAGAGGCAGGGTCAGCCAGGTGCGGTAGCTCATGCCTGTAATCCCATCACTTGGGGAGGCTGAGGTGGGCAGATCACCTAAGGTCAGGAGTTTGAGACCAGCCTGACCAGTCCTGGGAATTATAGAAGTCAAGAAAATAGAGGCAGGGCCCTAAAGAAGCATACATTTTGACGAGAGAGACTGGCAATAATGATAATAATAACAAAAGAGATTATTTAATGTCAGGTAACACTAAATGCAATAAAGAGAGCATAGCATGGAGAAGTTGCTGCAAGGCCGTTTTACATGGGGCAGCCAGGGATGACTTCTGAAGAGGGGACCCTTGAAGCATCACCACAGCCATTTAGATCGATCACAGTCATCCAGATGGATCCTGTGCAACACCGGAAGGCCTCCTCGCATTCCCTCTAAGCTCATCGAGGACCCTGATACAGGTGAAAAGGCTGTGGATTCTTACTGAGGAGAGGATGGTAATTAGCACAGTGCTGTGGGATTTGTTTTGTGTTATCTTCAGCTGCTGGGAACTTGCTTTCTGTAGCCCACCTCCAGTCATGTCCAGTCCCAGCAATCCTACAGCCTCCACTGGCTGTTTGGTATATTACCCAGATCACGTTTTCAGTCACTTTATTTTTGTATGTATTTATTTATTTTTGAAATGGAGTTTCTCTCTTGTTGCCCAGGCTGGAGTGCAATGGTGTGGCCTCAGCTCACCGCAACCTCTGCCCCCTAGATTCAGGCGATTCTCCTGCCTCAGCCTCCCAAGTCGCTGGGATTACAGGTACCCTACACCATGCCTGGCTAATTTTTGTATTTTTAGTAGAGACCGGGTTTTGCCATGTTGGCCTGGCTGGTCTTGAACTCCTGACCTCAGGTGATCCATCCACCTCTGCCTTCCAAAGTGCTGGGATTACAGGCGTGAGCCACCATGCCCGGCTGTTTTAGTCACTTTAAAAATTCTAAGAGGTATGGAGAAGAGGGGCATTTTTGCACATGATGCAGCACAGCTATGGACTGTGACCCAGGGCTGTTCCCTGTCAGTCATGTGGCTTTGTAGGGAGACATTCTGGGAACCTGTTTCTGTGCTCCAGGTCCTAGCTTGGAGCCTTCCTCCATCTGAGAGGTTTGCAACATTTCCTGAACCTTAGAGAGTAAAGGGAAATGTGCTCCCATATCCAAAACTTCCAAATGTAAGTGTGTGCCACGTGCTTTGCAGTCTGCCTTTCCATAATTTCTCTCATTATCTCTGTGATGGGATTTATCATGCTGGTTCTGCACTTTCCTGAGTAAATGTAGGGACAGATGGAGGTGGCAGACTGCAGGAGAAGAGCAAGAGATGATATTGAGCCGGGAGCTCTTCACAGGAATGGTCCGTCTGTGTCCTTCCTGGGGGTGAGGACGGGAGACAAATGTGTGACTGGCACATGGTACTGCCATTCAGTAACACCTGTGGCATGAATACGCTACCTAGGCTGAAGGGGAGCTGCTGTTTCACCGAAAAGTTTTGAATACAGTTATATTTTAAATGAATGAAGAGATCCTGCCGCTGAGGAGGTTGAAATCCTTTTGGTGGATTTACTGGATCTGAATTTTATAAGGAATTTTTAAAAAATGGCATTGAAAGATTTTTAGTAGATGAAAAAAGCATGCACAGTAAGGTGGCCATTATGTGGGGAGTCAGTAGTCTATCCCCTAGGGTTGGAATTGCTGGTACGTTTTGGATGCTGTAACTGACAGCTGGTGGGTCTGCTCCTATTTCTTGTTGCTGTTGTTCATCTGTCCAACCATGCATCTGTGTATCCAAATATCCATCTACCTACCCATCCATCTACCTCTCCATCCATCCATTCATCCATCCATCCATCCATCCATCTACCTCTCCATCCATCCATTCATCCATCCATCCATCCATCTACCTCTCTATCCATCCGTCTACCTCTCCATCCATCCATCCATCCATCCATCCATCCATCCATCCATCCACCTCTCTGTCCATCCATCTACCTCTCTATCCATCCATCCGTCTACCTCTCTGTCCATCCATCTACCTCTCTGTCCATTCATCTACCTCTCATCCATCCATCCATCCATCTATCCATCTACCTCTCTGTCCATCCATCTACCTCTCCATCCATCCATCCATCTCTCCATCTGTCCATCCATCCATCCATCCATCCATCTACCTCTCTATTCATCCATCTTCCTCCATCCATCCATCCATCTATCCACCTCTGTCCATTCATCTACCTCTCTATCCATCCATCCATCTCTCCATCTATCCATCCATCCATCCATCCACCTCTCTATCCATCCATCTACCTCCATCTATCCATCCATCTATCCACCTCTCTGTCCATTCATCTACCTCTCTATCCATCCATCCACCTCTCCATCCATCCATCCATCCATCCATCCACCTCTCTATCCATTCATCTACCTCTCCATCCACCTACCCATCCATCTACCTCTCCATCCATCCATCCATCCATCCATCCATCCATCCATCCATTCATCTACCTCTCTGTCTATTCATCTACCTCTCCATCCATCCATCCATCCATCTATCCATCCATCCATCCACCTCTCTGTTCATTCATCTACGTCTCCATCCATCTATCCATCCATCTATCCATCCATCCATCTATCCATCCATCCATCTATCCATCCATCCATCTATCCATCTGTCCGTCTACCTCTCTGTCCATCCATCCATCCATCTACCTCTCCATCCATCCATCCATCCATCCATCCATCTATCCATCCATCCATCCA
>CM052651.1:6128191-6170526 GCA_028533165.1 Leontopithecus rosalia | reverse complement strand
ATCCATCCATCCATCCATCCATCTACCCACCCACCTCTCCATCCATCCATCCATCCATCCATCTACCTACCCACCTCTCCATCCATCCATCCATCCATCTACTCACCTACCTCTCCATCCATCCATCCATCCATCCATCCATCCATCGACCTCTCTGTCCATTCATCTACCTCTCCATCCATCCATCCATCCATCCATCCATCCACCTACCTACTCACCTCCCCATCCATCCATCCACCCACCTATCTACCCATCTACCTGTCCACCTGTCAATCCATCCATTCATTTCTGTTACTTACTAGTAGTGTTATTTTCTTCATCTCACTTGGACTCAATTTTCTTTTTTTTCTTTGTTCTGTTTTTGAGATGGAGTTTTGTTCTTGTTGCTCGGGCTAGAGTGCAATGGTGCAGTCTTGGCTCACTGCAACTTCTGCCTCCTGGGTTTAAGTGATTCTCCTGCCTCAGTTTCCTGAGTAGCTGGGATTACAGGTGCCCACCACCACACCTGGCTAATTAAGTATTTTTAGTAGAGACAGGGTTTCATCATGTTGGTCAGGCTGGTCTCGAACTCCTGACCACAGATGATCCACCCACCTCAGCCTCCTAAAATGCTGGGATTACAGGTGTGAGCCACCGTGCCTGGCCTCAGTCTTCTTTATCTACAGAATGGTGAGTTTTGTCTAGGTTATTTAAAGGGTCCTGTTAATTCTAGAATCCTATGATTCTTACCGTTTGATTACAGTTTGAGCAAGACAACTGGAAAGAATGCAAACATGAATTAAACATGGGTTCTGCCCTCCGAAAGCACACAGTCTGGTGGGTGTGCTGTCATATAGAAACATGGCAAAAATGTGAGTAGAGAATGATCAAGAACCAAACAGAGCTGCGGTTGTTGTGCGATGGGAATTTCAAGAAAGGGGAGATGAGTTTTGGCTGCAGGTGTTAAGGAAGGCTTAAGAGGGAAGGTGGCGCTTGTATTTGAAGAGAGCAAACTGGCATTTATTAACATCTTTAGTCGACTAGCATCCTCATTTCATTCAGTGTTCATAGTAGTGGATTTTCTTCACTTTACTATCCCTCTTTAGCAGGTGAAGAAACTGAGGCGGGAAAGGAGATTAAGTAACTGGCCAAAGCCACTGGCTGCACTGCAGCAGAGTTGTGATCAAGAGGAGGTCAACCCCCTTTCATCTCTTTGTCTTAAAGAATTGAGTCAGTGGCCAGGCGCTTTGGCTCACACCTGTAATCCCAGCACTTTAGGAGGTTGAGGCAGGCGGATCACCTGAGATCAGGAGTTTGAGACCAACCTGACCATCATGGAGAAACCACATCTGTACTAAAACTACAAAATTAGCCAGGCGTGGTGTCGCATGCCTGTAATCCTAGCTACTTGGGAGACTGAGGCAGGAGAATCTCTTGAACCCAGGAGGCAGAGGTTGCAGAGAGCCAAGTTCGCACCATTGCACTCCAGCCTGGGCAACAAGAGTGAAACTCTGTCTCAAAAAAAAAAAAAAAATTGAGTCAGTAGAAAGAAGAGGATAGCAGGATATCTCTCTCCTCCCCTACCTTTCCATCCCCTTCTTCCCTTCTCCCCTTTCTTTTCCCTCTTTTTTTTGAGTCAGGGTCTTGTTCTGTTACCCAGGCTGGAGTGCACTGCTGTGGTATCAGCTCACTGCAACCTCCACCTTCCATACTCAAGCAATCCTCCCACCTCAGCCTCCAGAGTACCTGGGATCACAGGCATGCACCACCACGTCCAGCTAATTTTTTAATTTTGTAGATACGGAGTTTCACCATGTTGCCCAGGCTGGTCTTGAACTCCTGAGCTCAAGTGATCCCCCTGCCTCAGCCTCCCAAAGTGCTGGGATTACAGGTGTGAGCCACTGCACTTGGACCAGGAATTTTAGGCAAAGAAGACCATCAGTGCCCTGGCACAACCAGATGGAAGTGTCCTGAGTACCTGATAAATAGCATGGACTTGGGTGGCACTGGACACAGTGTTCCTTCATGGTAGCAGTGGAAACGGAGCCTGGGATGACAGTTTGGGATTTGAGGAGGCTTTTTATTGTCTGGCTATAGGGTCTGGTCTTTATTTGGCCCAAAAGAGGTTTTGCGCAGAGTGGAGATGTGATCAGCAAGAGTACATTTCAGGATGTTTATGACTCTGAGACCTTCTTTTGATTCTTCCATGCTCCTAAGCTCTTCCATGTGGTGCTGAGGAAACTCCCCTCCCCAGATGTCTCCTGCAGCCTAAGACCCTGAGCATTTTCATCTCTGGGCTTCTGTGCTAAGGAATTCAGGGCTCTGGCTCCCCATCCTACCATTCTGAACATCAGCACTTTTTTTTAAAAAACCTCTGCTCAATTCTTGGGATTCTGGAAAAAAAAAAAAAAAAAGCAACTCCTTCATCTTCCCCTTCTCTGCTGTTTCCTAGATTTTAACCTATTTTCTGCTATTTCAGAACTTTCCCTGTCCAATAAATGAATAATTAGATCTTCTTGGGCTTTGCCAGTTAAAAATATACCATAATATTTAGATTAAAACAGTATAATGACTACACTAGCAAAATACACCCGGTTATGTGATGAATTCCTCCTTTTCATTTTTATCTGTGGTATCCTGGGGTGGCCTACTGGAGAAAAAAATACTATTTGATTCTCCCTGGGTGGCCGGACGGGACTTGTAAAGACCTAGTTTGTTTTGTGTTGAGGCTTCAAAGGCATGCAGGCTTTTCTACATAAAGATGTTCTAAGAAAATAGGGATTTTTTTTGAAGTTGCTGTGTATGAAGGGAAATTCAGAGCAACCTATCTTCCCTTAAAACTGCCAGCTGACGCGATGAGAGGGTCTCTCCACTATGGGTCTTGGTCCTTACCAACTCTGGCCATTACCCGAAGCCTTCCCGGGAGATGTGCGCTCACAAAACCACCTCCACCTGCCTGTGTTTGGTACGATCACACAAACGTGCACTTTACTTTTAAAGATTATATTTATTGTCACGTTTAGATTTTTAAAAAAACACTAAGAAATCTGAGTGTAGTGTGTGGATGTGTGTGTTTGTGTCTGTGTGTGTGCACGCGTGCATCTGTGTGTGTGTGTTTGTGTCTGTGTGTTTGTGTCTGTTTGTGTCTGTGTGTGTGCATTTGTCTATGTGTGTGTGTTTGTGTCTGTGTGTGTGTGCGTGTCTGTGTGTGTGTTTGGGTCTGTGTGTGTGTGCGTGTGTCTGTGTGTGTGTGCGTGTTTGTGTCTGTGTGTGTGTTTGGGTCTGTGTGTGTTTGTGTGTGTGCGTGTGTGTGCGTGCGTGTGTCTGTGTGTGCGTGTGTCTCTGTGTGTGTGTCTGTGTGTGTGCGCGTGTGTTTGTGTCTCTGTGTGTGTGTTTGTGTCTGTGTGTGTGTGCGTGTGTCTGTGTGTGTGGGTCAGGATACAGTGGAGGTGTGTGCTGCCACATCTAATTTCAGGCCACATGTTCTACAGATTCCAATTAGCAAGGCCCTCCTGCTGCGGAATGGGGGAAGTCTGGATTGGGGTTAGGGCTGGGTAAAAAAGTGTAGGAGGCTTTTTAATGCAGTCTCTGCAGAACTCCCTCATTAGCGCCTCGAGGTCAGTGGGAACTGGTGTGCTGTGCGCTGTTGGCATTTTCTGCTGTGCATGGTGTGTGTCAGCCATTTTATTTACCCATGCTTATTTTCTCCATTTCATAATATTAATTATACTTAATGGGGGAGGGGCGGTCGATAATGCTGAATTATTTTAGGCCTGGAGGGAGCCGAGCAGCTGTGTCCTAGATCAGGCTACTGGTCTATCTAATAGGTTGTCTTGCTACCTGATCCACTGGACGAATGTGTTTCGCCAATTAATCCCTGTATGAGGAGAAAAATGACCTTGAGCCCTGGAAAGCCAGGTGCTTCATGCAAAGTCTTCACCTACTGAAGTTGCTTCGTTGCCTCGGCCTAATAGAATGTGGTTTTTTTTTTTCTAACCTCTAGACAATTATTGCTCCTTTTCAAAAGCCACTCTATGGGAAACAGTCAAATCTTTCATGACTTGCCAAGATACTTGCTCTTGGAATCAGGTGCTTTGGGGTGTAGCCTCTAAAAATGTTCAAGGAGAGCAAATCTTGCAAGCTTCCTTCTTGTATAAAGATGTAACCTGGCCGGGCGCAGTGGCTCAAGCCTGTAATCCCAGCACTTTGGGAGGCCGAGGCGGGTGGATCACGAGGTCAAGAGATCAAGACCATCCTGGTCAACATGGTGAAACCCCGTCTCTACTAAAAATACAAAAAATTAGCTGGGCATGGTGGTGCGTGCCTGTAATCCCAGCTACTCAGGAGGCTGAGTCAGGAGAATTGCCTGAACCCAGGAGGCGGAGGTTGCGGTGAGCCGAGATCGCGCCATTGCACTCCAGCCTGGGTGACAAGAGCGAAACTCCGTCTCAAAAAAAAAAAGACGTAACCTGCTGAGGTCCAGGCTGCAGTGATCCATAATCATGCCACTGCCCTCCAGCCTGGGTGACAGGGTGAGACCCTGTCTCAAGAAAAAGACATCAATCCCTGCTATAAAATGTGTGTGTGTGTGTGTGTGTGTGTATGTGTTTAAGAGGAGTATCAGAGAAAGATAAATTTTTAAGTAAAAAGAAATATTATAAGCTAATTGTGTTGGGTATTCTGCTGGGCAATTATTTTTATCATCAAATACATTTCCACAAAATGCCAGATTTCTTTAAAAGATAAGCCTGGGCACAGAAAACAAACCTGACGTGTGATGGAATCTCGCGCTTCTTTTTAAGTCCTGGAGTTAAAATTTCCTATGGCTTTGGTGTGACTCTACCAGCAAAGGATGCCATTCAGTAGAGGGCCCAGGGTATAGTGGGAAAAACCTCTTGGAGTCAATCAGGTCTAGATTTTTTTTTTTTTTTTGAGGCAGAGTTTCGCTCTTGTTACCCAGGCTGGAGTGCAAATGGCGCGATCTCGGCTCACCGCAACCTCCGCCTCCTGGGTTCAAGCAATTCTCCTGCCTCAGCCTCCCGAGTAGCTGGGATTACAGGCGTGCGCCACCATGCCCAGCTAATTTTTGTAATTTTAGTAGAGACGGGGTTTCACCATGTTGACCAGGATGGTCTCGATCTCTTGACCTCGTGATCCACCCGCCTCGGCCTCCCAAAGTGCTGGGATTATAGGCGTGAGCCACCGCGCCCGGCCTAGATATTTTTTTTTAAGACAGAGTTTTGCTTTTGCTGCCTAGGCTGCAGTGGAGTGGTGCAATCTTGGCTCACCGTAACCTCCGCCTCCTTGGTTCAAGTGATTCTCCTGCCTCAGTCTCCTGAGTAGATGGGATTACAGGCGTGTGCCATCAAACCCAGCTAATTTTGTATTTTTAGTAGAGATGGGTGTTTTCCATGTTGGTCAGGCTGGTCTCGAACTCCCGACCTCAGCCTCCCAAAGTGCTGGGATTACAGGCATGAGCCTATGGGCTCTGCTGTGACTAGCTCTGTGACGTTTGGGCAAGTTACTGCACACGCTTAGCCCCAGTGTAGTCTTCTAATGCTGTTGATACTAGCTTTACAAAATTGTTTTGGAGGTTAAATGAAGTAAACTATACAAAATAAATATCTAGCATCTAGCTTATCTATTTATGTTAGCTCCTTTTCTTCTCATTACATCCGAGGACCAGTAGTTTTCCAAAGGTAGTGGTGTTCCATTAATTTTGGAAGTCACTCTAGAGAGTCCTGTAAAATTTCCAGATAATGAAATCTAAGCCCAGAAAGGCTTAATGACTCTTGCAATGCCTTAGGAGAGGCAGAGCTGGTCCAGACATCGTGGCTCCCTGAATGCTTCCAGCTCTACTCCAGGTGTGAGGCGGATGTAGCGTTCTGCACTGAGTCCCTGTGGTGGCTCTCCAACAGTCAAGAGCAGTGACAGTCTTAAGGGTAGAAAACACTCGTCTTTCCAGGTCTTCTTCTAGGAAGCTTCAGAGTACATAGAAATGTGTAGTGAAACCTTCCCCTACTGTGTCCACCGTCAGTTTACTTTCACAACTTTTGACTCAGTTTCCCTTTCTCTCCTAGCACCCTCAGGTGACTGCAGATGTGTCAACATCCAGTATATTCAGGTAAGAGACTTCGTGGATGAGGAAGATTTCCAGATAGAGACCACCTTGACTCCCTTCGTGGCTACAGCTTGCTGCCTGCCCTTCCCTGGCTGCCGCAGACTTCCTCATGACCCTCACTGCCTTCTTCTCCTTTTCTGCATTCATTGATTGATTCATTTCTTATCTATGCGATTTTTCTTTTTTTGGAATCATTTTTAGGTATTCGTATGTGCACATTGTAATACTGTAATGATATAAAACTTGCATGGAGTGGTAAGCTCTAAGTTCAGGATAAGGCTTACCCTCTGTAAAGGAAGGCTGGGGCACTTGGCCAGTGTCAATCTGTCTCCAGTGTTTTAAACTATTTGTGTGTGTGTGTGTGTGTGTGTGTGTGTGTGTGTGTGTGTGTGTGTGTGTGTGTGTGTGACAGAGTTTTGCTCCTATTGCCCAGGCTGGAGTACCATGGCAGGATCCCAGCTCACTGCAACCTCTGCCTCCCAGGTTCAAGCAATTCTCCTGCCTCAATCAGCCTCCGAAGTAGCTGGGATTACAGGTGCACACCACCATGCCTGGCTAATTTTTGTATTTTTAGTAGAGTCAGGGTTTTGCCATGTTGGCCAGGCTGGTCTTGAGCTCCTGACCTCAGATGACCCCCCACCTCAGCTTCCCAAACTTCTGGGATTACAAGTGTGAGCCATCACAATGACCAGAACTCCTTACTTTTGTTTTAAATATAAACACAACACCATTTTTGCACTTAAAACAGTAGTTAAGGCCGGGTAGGGTAGTTCACTGAAATGCCAGCACTTTAGGAGGCCAAGGTGGGAAGATGGCTTGACCCCAGGGGTTTGAGACCAGCCTGGGCAACACAGCGAGACTCCCATCTCTAAATAATAATAATAAATACACATTTTTTTTTAAGCCAGGCATGGTGGCACATGCTTGTAGTTCCAGCCACTTGGTAAGCTGAGGCAGGATCACTTGCACTCAGGAGTTGAGGGCTACAGTGAGTTGTGATTATGCCACTGTACTCTGGCCTGGATGACAGAGCAAGACCCTGTCTCAAAAAACGAAACAAAAGCAGCAACAACAACAAAATTATGAAGAGCTGCCCCGAAGCCAAAACAGAAAACACCTCAAACCCGAGTTAAGTCCTTCATATCAAATACCCAACTAGTGTTCGATATTCCGATCGGAATATAAGTATAGAGAGAGATACTAAGAAAAACAGATTTCTGTTTGGCATTCCAGATGTTTTCAGATGCCAGAAGTTTACTCTAGAGAAGCAGTTCTCAAAATGTGGTCCCAAGACCGGCAGCATCAGCAACACCTGGGAACCTGTAAGAGATACAGATAATTAGACCCTACAGCTAGCTGATGGAAATCAGTGATCGTGGGACTGCAGTGGTTTCTCAAGCCTTGCAGGTGATTCCAATGCGTGGTAGAGTTAAGAGAGCCACAGGTGTAGTGAAAACCAATATTCTATGCCCTTTACACACCCTATTTTGCATTTGTCTTTAGCATCCCAGTATATAGTACTCGCACACCTGGGTCACCAGGATGGGGTCCAGCCTTCTATTGCCCTGTAGTGCCTGTGTCAAGCCAGCTTCCATTTCTAGCTGTGGAGGGCGGCACACACAGACTGCTCCTGCGCTAGGAAGTGCATAGGAGAGCAGGGATTGGAAGTGGTGATCGTGATTTTCTGGAACAGGACAGAGGGAGTGGAATTAGAGATCTGGTGTATTTGATAGAGAAACCAGCTTCTTTTTTAAAAAGCATACTTATAAAGCTGTGGTCCTCAACTGCTGGCAGCACAGTCGAATCACCCAGGAGGGCTGTGAAAGACACTGGTGCCCTGGCCTGACCCCAAGAAATTCTGGTTTCAATTGGGGTTGTGGGTGGGGCTGGGGGTGGGGGCGTCGTCCCAGTAACAAGATTTAAAGGCGCTTCAGGTGATTCTAATTGCAACCATGGATCAAAACCACAGGTCTAGGCTTGTGTTTGGCTTGGGAGTCAGTTGGGAAACCAAGACAAAAATATTCTGCAAGAATGCACCCAGGGGTCTTAGCTTTCAAACGAGTAAGTGCTTTGTGAACTCTGGTTCTTAAGCCACTAGCAACCTGGTTTGGGGGAGTTTTTTTTCTGCCACCTCTCGAGTTTTTTGTTTGTTGTTTTGAGCTACTGCTGACTTACTCTAGACTCTTTCTGGCCAGTTTTTGTCTAGGTATGGAGATTTGAATATGGTGTATCTACTCACCTGTAGGTGTCTTGGGCAGAATATGCATTTTTTTAAAGCATGCAAATGACACCCTCTTTCACCTCCTCCTTTCTCCTTCCTGTAAATGGTCATACCTCCAGGAAAGGAACTCAAGAGAGACTGATAGGACATTTTGCAGTGTGAGGCTTTTTAATTTTTCTGAGACTATCAACGAGACCAGAGCCTTCCTTACAGTGTCTGAAGTTATGGAAAGGAAAGGTTGGGCTGTATTTGTTGGTTGAGTGTTGAAATAGTCCATGGAAAAAGGAAAGGGAAACAAGTTCTCCTGATTTTTCTTGGCAGGGATTATCACCTTTCTCCCCCAAGTTTCTGGCAAGTGTGATTAGAAATTGACTTGCAAGATTTGCTCACACTGGCTTCCCAAGACAGTTTTTTGCCTGCATGCTGCTGACTAGCGGTAATTTGCTATCTTTCACAAGTATTATCCAAAAATCACAGAACTCATTAGAAATAAACAGCATGAATTTGGTCAGTCACATTAGCAGGATTAGCCAGATGTAAATCTGAGTTGCCCTTGGGAGGTTTCATGGGCCTCATTTAAAAATAAATAGAACCCCAGTCTTGAGTGGTAGCAGATTTTTTTTTTTTTTAAAAAAAGAAATATCTTACTGGAAAACAAATTTTATTTTTCCAATAGAAAATGTGGGGAAGAAGTAAGCGTTTTTGGTGCCAATGTTTATTTTACTTTATGTCCTTTCCTTCTTGCTGATGGCAGATGTGGCAGAAATAAATACCCAATTTCATTTTCCAAAATGGGAAAAATGTAATCAATTCAAGAATTTGTTTTTAATTGATAGCAGACGTTTGAAACCTGATTTGTTACAGTAAACTATTTAATGTGCCTCTTAGGAAAATACTCATACATTTATGTATTTCCCAAACGCTTTTTGTGGAATAATCACTACACAACAGGTTATTGAAGAGGTGTGTTGGCCTTGAGGCTAATTCTTAGGCCTTTTGAAAAGTGTTTCTCACTAAGGGAAATTGAAAAGGCGATTTTTCATGTGATTACAATATATGATTTATGTGATTGGAAAATTTCTGTTTTCTGTTGATATGCAAACTCACTGTCAGCAATACCAGATATTCACGTGCCACCTGTTTCTAATCCCGACAAAACCTATACTCAGAATGAATTAAAAAAAACCCTTACCTTTGAAGAACCAGAAAAGGTATTCAAATTTTATTGAAACTTTTTGTGTTTATGCTTTTAGATTGTACTAAATAAGATGAGTACAGAAATGCCAAGGAGTTGACTCTTGCAGATAGAGATTACGTTTCATGCAGACACATTAAAGATGTGCTAGAAACTTCTCATGAGCTGATGTTGATCATTCTTTGTTCTGGCACCCCGAAGTTAGCTTAACACTTCGTTATATATCATACTGCCTTCTCCCTCTCTGTGTATTATTTTCCACCAAAATGGCTATTTGTGACCTGCCATAGTAAAAGACCTTGCCATAGTAAAAGATCTTATTCAAGACCAGGACAAGGCTTTCCATTGTCTTGTTTTGACCATGATACCATTGATTTTTCTCCTCTTCCTCAGCATTGAGATGAGATTTATAATGCATCGTCCTGCCATTTCCTACGGACAAAGTTAATTTGCCTGGTTAGCTTTTGTTTAGTGATCTAAAAGAAATAGATGATCAGATCTGGCAGCAGACTGACTTGTCATGTTTCGTTGCTGAAGGCTTTATTCTATGAAGAACTCTGTTGCTGAAGGGATGAGGGGTGTGTACTGGCAAACATTTTACTGATCTTTATTTCTGCAGAGAGTTTCTCCCCTTGCAGGATCTTTGGTGTCAAGATACTGTAGAATTCTAGTAAATATAGCTGCAAGGAAGGGTAAAGAGAAAGACAAAGTACCAGAAGCAAGTAGTCCTTCCTATTTCCATGTCGTGTCCATAAGATCCAAGAAATGGATGGTGAAGTGGCAGAACCAGACTCTCTTCATTCCTGTGATCTAATTAAATGTATTTTCACTTAAAAAAGGATAACAATATTAGATCTTAATGGGATTAACCTAACTGAAATTGATTTGGCTTTGCTTTGACAGTAAAGATTACGAATGATCCAAGTTTCATTTTGCGATGGTAGCTTCAGATCTGTAATTGTTCTGCATTCCATTCCTGTAGCTGTTCTACTTAAAATAGCAGTTATCAAACAAAACCTGTGTGTTGTATGGCCGAGACTTGGAACAGACTAGAGTGTGGGTACTTTTCTTTTTAATTTTTTGAGGTAATGAACTCTTACTGCTTTCTATACTGAAGTGAAGTCTCTTTAGCTAAAATAAACAGGAACTTTTGTTTTGTGTGTGTTTTTTGGTTTCTTGTGTTTTTGGGGGTGTGTGTGTGTGTGTCTGTGTATGTTTTATCAGTTTCTTAGGGTTTCTCTTGCTTGGAATTATCTAGATGAACTGTTTCTGAGTCCAGCTTCAGACTAGAGTTTGAGTACTTTTCCCTTTAATTTTTTCAGATAATTAATTCTTACTCTGTTTTTATACTGAAGTCTCTTTAGCTAAAATAAGGAGGAACTTTTATTTTCTGGATTTTTTGGTTTATTGGGTTTTGTTCGTTTGGGTTTTTTGTGTGTCTGTGCCAGTTTCTAAGGGTTTCTCTTGCTTGGAATTGTCTTGATGAACTATTTCTGAGTCCCAACTTCATTGACAAGTACTTACTCCTCCCTTTCCTTTGTATTTGTTACAGGATTTCAGTAATACACATATTTTTATTGTGGTAAAATATACGTAATATGAAATTGCCATGTAAGCCATTTTAAAATGTACACTTCAGTGTCATTAAATGCACACACATTGTTGTGTGCCATCATTGCCACTCTTGAAAGTTTTCATCCTCCCAACCTGAAACTCCGTACCCATTAAGCACTAGCTCTTTGTTCTTCCGCCTCCCCGGCCCCCGGCCACCACCGTTCCGCTGTCTCCATGAATTGGATTACTCTCATTTCCTCATGTAAGTGGAATCATGCAGTATTTGTCCTTTTGTGACTGATTTTTTCACTAGGTGTAATGTCTTCACTTTATCCATGTTGTGGCATGTGTCAGAATTGCCTTTGTAAGGCTAATATTCCATTGCATGTATGTATCACATTTTGTTTGTTCATTCATCTGTTGCTGGACACTAGGGTTCCTTCTACCTTTTGTCTATTGTGAGTACCGCTGTGAACATGGGTATGTAAATTTCTATTCAAGTCCCCATGAAGAGTGTCTTTGTGACTAATTGTTATAATTTTTTGAGACAGAGGTTTGCTCTTGTTGCCCAGGCTGGAGTGATCTTGGCTCACTGCAACCTCTGCCTCCTGGGTTCAAGTGATTCTCCTTCCTCAGCCTCCCAAGTAGCTGGGGTTACAGACCTGTGCTACCACACCTGACTAATTGTGTATTTTTTTAGTGGAGACAGGGCTTCACCATGTTCATCAAGCTGGTCTTGAACTCCTGACCTCAACCTTCAGAACTGCCTCAGCCTTCTGAAGTGCTGGTATTACAGGCACTTCAGATTAAGCTACGGCACCCAGCTGTCTTTGTGATTAATTTAAAACACACTGATGCTGATTCAGATACTGATTTAGTGACTTTAAATATTCTGGTATTAGTCATAGCCGTTAATTAATAATAAAACTTTTTATGTAGCCTGATTGGAATGAGTCTGTCAGTTATGAGTTATAAAGGCCTCCAGAAGTACATGAAGGGAAACACATGTACTTAAAAGGGCAATGAGAACCCTTTTAAGAACACACCTAGCTGTATACCATGGCCCGCTTAAGATCTACGTTTTGGAATCCTCAGTGAAAAGAAATACTGCAGCCAGGTGTGGTGGCTCATGCTTGTAATTTCAGCACTTTGGGAGGTCTAGGTGAGCAGATCACTTGAGGCCAGGAATTCAAGACCAGTGTGGCCAATATGGTGAAACCCTGGTTCTACTAAAAATACAAAAATCGGCCGGACATGGTGGCAGTCACCTGTAATTCCAGCTACTCACCAAGCTAAGGCGGGAGAGTTGTTTAAACCCGGGAAGCAGAGATTGCAGTAAGCTGAGATTGAGCCACTGCATTTCAGCCTGGGCTGGAGAGACGCCATCTCAAAAAACAAAAAAAAGAAAAGAGAAAGGAAAGAAATGTTGCATGACAGCATGACATCTGGAAAAATTAAACTATAAAATGACTTGCAATATTAACATCCTCTGGTTAACCAAATCCTCAGAGCAGAGGGCAATCTGGTGTTTGGAATGTGGGTCCCCTTCTCTAAAGGGTCAGGCTTATCGCTCGGAAAGCAGATCATTACTACTAGCACACCCCACCTGAAGATACGCTTCCCATCCTCACATTCTTGGTGTTTTCCATGTTTCTTCTGTTAGAACACCTTGAAAGTATTGTTTCCGATACTTTCAGCTTAACTAGACAGTCTAGCTCCTTCTTGGAGTTAACAGTATTTATCAAGTCTAAACTGCACGACCAAGCTAGGTATTACTGTTAGCTGATGTTTATTCCATACTTGGCCCATGTTACGCACTGTTCTAAGCCCTTTATATGTGTTGTAACTTTTTAGATTATTCCAACACCCCCATGTGTTTGATATCAGCATAACTTCATTTTACAAATGATGAAAAGGAGACACAGAAGATCAAGGACACAGGAATTGACAAAGCCAGAACTTGACCGCAGGAGTCTGACTTTGGACCATGTATCATTTTCTTTTCTTTTTTTCTTTTTCTCGGAGGCAGAGTCTTGCTCTGTTGCCCAGGCTGGAGTGCAGAGAAATCTTGGCTCGCTGTAGCCTCCAACTCCTACGCTCAAGAGACCTTCTTGCCTCAGCCTCCCGAGTAGGTGTGTACCACCGCATCTAGCTAATTTTTTTTTAAGACACGGGGTCTTGCTATGTTGTTCAGGCTGGCTTTGAACTCCTGTCTTAAAGCAGTTCTCCTCCCTTGGCCTGTCAAAGTGCTGGAATTATAGGCATGAACCGCCTTAGCCGGCCCCCACGTACCTTTGACTGCCATGCCACACTGACCTGCATTTACTCTTGATCAAATTTAGGAGTGGTGTGGGCAACACTCTCTAGGGGATAAATTCTTTTCTTTCTTTCTTTTTTTTTTGAGACTAAGTCTCACTTTGTCACCCAGGCTGGAGAGCAGTGGCATGATCTCGGCCCACTGCAACCTCCACCTCCTGGGTTCAAGCAATTCTCCTGCCTAAGCTTCCCAAGTAGCTGAGATTACAGCTGTATGTGACCATACCCGGCTAATTTTTTTTGTATTTTTAGTAGAGATGCGGTTTCACCATGTTGGCCGGGCTGGTTTCGAACTCCTGACTTCAAATGATCTGCCTGCCTTGGCCTCCCAAATTGCTGGGATTACAGGCATGAGCCGCTGTGCCTGGCCTCTTGAGGATGAATTCTTTTAAGTAAATAACAGAGCTTTTAAAGGCAGGAGTTCTCTGTGTCTGTCTAGGAACCCATGCTGTATTAAATGGCCACAAAGTAGTTTGCAAGTTCAGCACCAGAGAACTAAGGTATCTTCTGCACAGAGTGCCCTTTATTCCACCTTTAAAGGTAAACACATTCAAAGAAAAGGAAATTCATAAAAGCTGTGCTGAAGAGTTTTTAAAGAATAATTTTTTAAACATATTATTACTTCTGTATAGATTCACATTTGGCAAAGAACTTTCTAGAAGTATTAGGAATCAGTCTCACTCAGAAATTTGATGTTAAAGGTGTGTAATAAATACCTACTTATGCCCATTCATAATCAACAGGGATTCTTTTTTCTTTTAAGGTTTAAAAACTGTTGCTTTGTAATTATTTCAACTTTATTCAGGTTGAATAGGAATGTTCCAGGCAAGCAAAGTAAGGTGAGGGGTGAGAGGGTTTCAGGCAGAGAAAAAGGCACATGAAAGGACACCAAGTTTGTAGCATGGTCTGGCCAGTGAACTTTAAATAGGAGGGGATTCCATTATTGTGGAAAGAGCAGGGGCTCAGGGAAAGGTTTAAAAAATTATTCTTTTACCCTGTGTGAAAAGAGATGATAGTCTCTTTTGTTGCTCTTTTGAGGGTTAGAGATAATGTTTTGGTTGTTCGGTTTTTTTTTTGTTTTTTTTTTTTGAGACAGGTCTCACTCTCGTCACCCAGGCAGTGGCATGATCACAGCTCACTGTGGCCTCACACGCCCAGGCTGACAGAATCCTCCCGCCTCAGCCTCCCAAATAATGAGGACTACAGCCATATACCACCTGCTCAGCTCATTCTTAAAATTTTGCTGTCTTGCTCTCTGGGCCAGTTGGTCTAGAACTCCTGGCTTTACACAGTCCTCCCACTTCAACCTCCCAAAGTACTGGGATTATACCAATGCAGGTGTGAGCCACCGTGCTTGGCCAGAAATAATGTATATAAAGTTGTTCAGTAAAGGACCGGACACACAGGTTTCCACCCATAATGATAATGGTATTAATATTATGGTGCTATCAATTTCTTTTTTGCCTTTTGATTTGTTTTTCTGAATAACGTTACATTACGTGGTTCAGAACGCAAAAAGTGTAATGTTCTCCCTTTCGTCTTTGTGCCTCATCTGTCAGGTCCCTTATTCCGGGTCCCTCCAGGCGACCACTGTCCTGTTTCTGATGTAGATTGTCCCCTGATTCTCTGCGGGAATATGAGTATCTCTTCTATGTTTCTTGCCTTTACACAAAAGGTAGCGTATTACACACATTCTTCAATGTTTTCCTCTTGGTTTTTACTTAACTATACATTGTAGAAATCTTTCCATATCAGTTTATAAGGGGCTTCCTCTTATAAACTTCTTATTTTTATATTTTTATTTTTATATTTTAAGATGCATATGGCCAGGCAAGATGGCTCACGCCTGTAATCCCAGCTACTTGGGTGGCTGAGGCAGGAGAATCACGCAAATCCGGGAGGTGGAGGTTGCAGTGAGCCGAGATTGTGCCACTACACTCCAGCCTAGGAGACAAGAGCAAAACTCAGTCTCAAAAAAAAAAAAGATTCACAGGTAATTGCCGTATAGTCCAGAGAGTTCCCATGTACAATCACTCAGCATCTGCCAAGATAATACCTTACATAACCTTAATACATAGTCAAAACTAGGAAATTGACATTGGCATAATGCCATTAACTCAGGTAAGAGACCTGATTTAGATTTAACTGATTTTTACATGCATTCTTTCTTTGGAAGGAGGTGTACGTTTTTCTACAAAATTTTGTCATTCTTGTAGATTCAAGTAGCCATCGCTACCACTGTGATACAGGACTGCTTCATCTAGACCAAGGAATTCCCTTCTGCTGCTTTTTGTTTGCTTTTTTGAAACACGGTCTTGCTCTGTCACCCAGGGTAGAGTGCAGTGTTGCGATCATGGCTCATTGCAGCCTGCAGCCTGGAGCTGCTGGGCTCGGGCAGTCTCCCGTGTCACGCTCCCAATCAGCTAGGGCTACTGCCACCACATTCATCTAATTTTCTATTCTTCATAGAGACAAGTGTTGCTACGTTGCCCAGGCTCTTCTTGAACTCCTGGCCTCAAGTGATCCTCCTGCCTCAGCCTCCCAAAGTGCTGAGATGACAGGTATGAGCCACCACATCTGGTCCCCTCCTGCTCCCAGTCCTAATCACTGACAGCTACAGATTAATCCACACATTGTATGTGCACCTACTTGTAGAAAACCCAGCCAAACATCTTACCTTCCCAGGTGCAAGAATCCTATTTTCAACTTTGAAAAGTCCCTATAGGCCTGAGTACTTATTGGGTGCTTAATTATGACTCGTTGAAACACTAAGTAAAAACCCAAATAGAACTTGGATATGAAAAAAAGGTGAATCAAGAGAATTTACAAAATATTTTGAAAGTTAAGACTTTCTTAAATATGAACTCTTTAGAATGGCTAAGTGATGATTTGTAGTTTGTTGTCAGGGAGTCAGTACACTTAAAAGTACTAATGGGCCGGGCGCGGTGGCTCAAGCCTGTAATCCCAGCACTTTGGGAGGCTGAGGCGGGTGGATCACGAGGTCAAGAGATCGAGACCATCCTGGTCAACATAGTGAAACCCCATCTCTACTAAAAATACAAAAAATTAGCTAGGCATGGTGGCGCGTGCCTGTAATCCCAGCTACTCAGGAGGCTGAGGCAGGAGAATTGCCTGAACCCAGGAGGCAGAGGTTGGGGTGAGCCGAGATCGTGCCATTGCACTCCAGCCTGGGTAACAAGAGCGAAACTCCGTCTAAAAAAACAAAAAAGTATTAATGATTTGAAATAAAGCTTCTCCAAAACATAACTTTATTTTTCAAAGCAATTCTACTATTTATAATATTTTTTCCTTTAATGACCTCTGATGTTAGTATGATAAAGTTTATGATCCCTAGTTGACAGAGTAGGATACTGAGACTCAAAGAGGAAAGAAAGGCCGGGTGAGGTGGCTCATTCCCATAATCCCAGCACTTTGGGAGGCCAAGGCGGGCGGATCACCTGAGGTCAGGAGTTCAGGACTAGCCTGGCTAACATGGTGAAACCCCATCTCTACTTTAAAAAAAAAATTACCAGATGTGGTGGTAGGTGCCTATAAACTTAGCTTCTCGGGAGGGTAATGCAGGAGAATCTCTTGGACCCAAGAGGGGGAGGTTGCAGTGAGCCAAGATCGCACCACTGCTATCCGGCCTTGGTGACAGTGAGACTCTGTCTCAAAAAAAAGGCAGAGAGAGGAAAGAAAGCTAACAGTTACTGAGTACCGAAGATGCTATTTCCTTAGGTTCTTCTAACAGCTTTGTGAGGTGGTCATTTCCATTTGAAAGAAGAGAATGTGGACTCTCTGAAGTTCAGTAACTTGCCTGTGGTCATTTTATATCAGAGACAAGATTCCAAATCCCACATTCTCACCCCCACTCCTCAATGAATGTTTTCCTCAAGGATAAAAGTCAGATAATTCAGGCCAGGCATAGTGGCTTATGTCTGTAATCCCAGCACTTTGGAAGGCTGAGGCAGGATTGCTTGAGCGTAGGAGTTCGAGACCGGCCTGGGCAATAGAGTGAGATCTTGTCTCCACAAAAATAAGACTAAATGGGTGTGCTGGCACATGCCTGTACTCTCAGCTATGCCAGAGGGAGGAGGACCGATGGAGTGTGGGAGGTGGAGGCTGCATGCAGTGAGCTGTGACCATATGCCACTGTACTTCAGCCCAGGTGACAGAGAGGGACCCTGCCTTCCAAAATAAAGACAATAAATAAGTTAAATAAGAATCCAGGTTCCCTGTCTCTGCCCTCTGTTTTTTAAAAAAAGTGTTGGTAGTAGCAGTGGTTCAGTAATTACCTACTTACAAAGGGTAATACACTCTAATAGCTCACAGAAGTGGTGGAGGGCTTTGAAGTCAGCCAGACTTCTCTCCCAAGTATCCACGCGGCCACCCTCCAGCTTTGTGGACTATGGATGTGGTGTTTTATTCATTGAAGCCTCGTGGGACTCATCTATAAAATAAAGAACCTGGTTGTTCTCCATCAGATTGGGAGAATTCAATGGAAGGAATCCTGGAAAGCACTTAGCACAGTACCTGGTACATACCAGTCCCTCAATAAACAGCAGCTGTTCATGTATGTGAATATTTCATTGTATGGACTTCCCACTCTGAGATCGAAATAGAAACAAATAAATATTTATGTGCAGAGCCACATACTATTGTTGGAATTAATGGAGCAACACGGTGATTTTTTTTTGTCTTTGGATTTAAAAAAAACTTGTCAAAATTTAGAATGCCTTCTTGCCTATAACATTTTTTTTCTTTTTTTTTGAGACGGAGTTTCGCTCTTGTTACCCAGGCTGGAGTGCAATGGCGCGATCTCGGCTCACCGCAACCTGCGCCTCCTGGGTTCAGGCAATTCTCCTGCCTTAGCCTCCCGAGTAGCTGAGATTACAGGCACGCGCCACCATGCCCAGCTAATTTTTTGTATTTTCAGTAGAGACGGGGTTTCACCATGTTGACCAGGATGGTCTCGATCTGTTGACCTCGTGATCCACCCGCCTCGGCCTCCCAAAGTGCTGGGATTACAGGCGTGAGCCACCGTGCCTGGCCCGATGCCTATAACATTTTTTAATTCATCAATTAAGTTATTTTATTTTCAAATTGTGAGGCTGCCACTTTTTTTTCCTGAAGTTCCTGCTTTTGGTTTGTAAATGAATGGATTTTCCAAAAATGAAGGATTGGAATTAGATTTTGCTAACGTGCTGGCGACCCTATCCCTCTTTTATATCCCTATTTATTATCTGAAAAATGGCCAGTGGAGAGGCAGCTGATACGGATCTGTGTGTGTGTTGGGGGGGAGGGGGGTTGCTTGCCACATACAGCCTTTGTTAACATTAAAAGAGAATTGCGGAACTCGACAGGCATTGCCATTGCGGTCACATATTCCCCTGTCGTCCAGGGAATGGTGCTCAGCTCTGCCTAGCACAACGTTTGTTTAGGGCGAAACTGATGTTTGAGGTATCTGTGAGAAGCGTTTGTGTCATAGTGACAGACTGCGGGGCACTCATTACTGCATTACAGATTGCTAGGAGATTGGATAGGACCTCTTGAGATATTCTATCCCATGTCTTCCTTCAAGACAAGCCTGTGACATACATGGGAATAGCGGTGGGGTGGGGTGGAGACCTGGGAGCCCTGTGGGGGGGCGCCTGAAGCGCCCTGTGTTCACAGCAGTGCAGAGCATCCTTGGTACTGCACTGAAGATGGACCGACACTCTTGGGGGCCTCTTGGAAATCTGAAGTAAGTGAAGAAAGAGGAAGAAAGAAAGATTTGCTTGACTGTTCTCATCAGAAGCCTGAATGATAGAGTTTAATGCTGAAAGTTGGAGGCTGGATTGGCGAGGTTGGAGTCAGATGGGGTAGGATGGCGGTTTTCAACGCTAGACGCAAATTCTAACCTCCTGGAGGCCTGTCGAAGGTGGTGTCTTTAACTTCCCAGATGATCAACAGCCTGATGAAAAAGTGAAGCAAAACACCAACAAGGGCAAATAAAAAACCAGAGACCGCCCTCAGTGGATGACTAGGTCCCATGTTGCCTAATGAGGCCGCCGGCCTTCCCAGTTGGCTGAAATTGCGCTCTTTACATTCTGAAAATGGGTCCGCTGGGCAAATAGCCTGTTGACACTGCCAAGTTCACACCACTGCATTTTCTAGGGTGTGGGTTGGGGCTCTTCTGCTTGCTCCATAGGGAGGAGTAGGAGGTTCCCCTTGGAATCATTATTTAAAGCCTCCCTGGGACCCCAGACTTTAAACAGAAATGTATGGTAGAGTCTACGGGGTATTGTGTTTAAATCTTAATAACTGTTCCTTTCAGATGAGAGATAGAACTGTGTAGGGCGGACAGAAGCTCTCTGAGAAAACCACGTGTTTCATATTTACCGTGAATAAGTCATTCTCTCTCTTTCCATCTCAAAAATTGTAATTTGGAAATCATTCTTTTTCTGTGAAATCTGGAAAGTTGTTTTTTCCCCCTCTGTTCTCTTAGTAAGAACTGTAATAAAACTTCCCGTTGGCGAAAGCTTTCGTTCTGACTTGAGGCTGTCTCTCCAGGGAAGCCCTGGAGAATGCATGGCTGCATTTTCCCCTCAGTTGCATGTGTCTTTTCTCCTCTTAGCTTCATGTCCAAGCATGATGTCACCCACATGTCATCCGTATGTCCCAGGTCCTTTGCGAATGGAAACTACAGCAGAAACAAAAATCGGTTGAGTGCATAAAATCCATTTCAGAAACATCCTAAAGGATCTATCTCAGAAGCACTAAATTCCAAAGGATTTGCTGACATTTACTGTCCTGCTTCAAATTATTAAATGTCTTTCTGATCACATGATGCTGTGTTTTGCATAGTGTGACATATCTGTCCTGTTTTAAATGCATAGGAATTGGCAACAATCTCATTTCACTGGTGGGTTTGCTGAAGCATTATCACTAGACAGTCAGAATGATTGATGAGTGCTCTTCAGGTAGGGAAATGCTGCCAGCCTGCTTTCTATTTTGTCTTACCAAGAGTTTTGCTCCTTAATTTTCTATTTCAGTTACGAATAATCCCTTTTCATGCTAGTGGCCATGATCACATTATAAGGGATTTAAAATTTGTCATTTCCCAGTAGTATTTCTTACAGTGTAAACATTTTGGTTCATATATGATTCTTCTTTTATTTTAAACACTTTGAGGAGATATCATAGGCCAATCTGAAGATTTCCTGGTTTTAATGTTAAGAACTAAGCACATATTCTGGTCAAGTAGAGAAGTTAAAGAGTGACCAGACTTTATCTGAAATGGTAGGAATAGGAGATATGGCGTCCCCTGATGTGCCTTGACACAGTTTCTAGAAAGCAGCATTTGAGTTGTGCCTGAGAATCTAATGAGTTTGGTTAAAAGGAGATCACATGAGTCAATATTCACTTCTCCTTCTTCCCCTAGATTCCTCCAATCATGTTTGCTTCTGTGTCTTCTGAAACTTTAGACAGTTGGCTTGGGGTGTGTGTGTGTGTGTGTGTGTGTGTGTGTGTGTGTGAGTGATGAAGTCTCGCTAGGTTTCCCAGGCTGGAGTGCAGTGTCTATTCCCAGGTGAGATTATGGCACTCTATAACCTTGACCTTCTGGCCTCAAGTGATCTTCCCTCCTTAGCCTCCTGAGTAGCTGGGATTACAAGTGTGTGCTACCATGCTCAGCAATATATTTATATTTTTGGTAGCCATTCTTTTTTTTTGTATCACTCAAGCTGGAGTGCAGTGGTGCAGTCTTGCCGCACTGCAACCTCTGCCTCCTGGGTTCAAGTGATTCTCCTGCCTCAGCCTCCCAAGTAGCTGGGACTGTAGGCGCTCGCCACCACACCTGGCTAATTTTTTTTTATAGTTTTAGTAGAGGCGGGATTTCACCATGTTGGCCAGGATGGTCTCTATTTCTTGACCTCATGATCCGCCTGCCCCTGCGGGGATTACAGGCGTGAGCCCCTGTGCCCAGGCTTGGGACCCATTCTTGTAAAGCACCACCCATTGCTCTCTGACCGAACAGGCCCAAAGATGTAGACAAGTTGGCCTCTCATAGAAACCTGTTTTCAAGTTTTTCATGCTGGAAACTCAAGGGAGTGAAGGACAGCTCTGTATCTGAAAAGTGAAAATATGTAGCTGTACTTTTTTGGCAAACATAAAACTACATTTGAATATAGTAATTCTTAGGTAACTGTGAGCCATGACCGGCTAAAATCCCCACATATGCAAGGACATGTGCCAGGGGGACCTTGAGTGATCACATTTAACTTTGTATCTCTAGACCTTGTGTTTCATTTTCTTTTTCCCTCCCAAAGTTATTATTTTGTTTCTTTTGAGACGGTTTCATTCTTGTCCAGGCTGGAGTGCAGTGGTGCAAGCTTGGCTCACTGCAACGTCCACTTCCTGGGGTCAAGTGATTCTCCTACCTCGGCCTCCCAAACAGCTGGGATTATAGGCCCCCACCACCACACCCACCTAACTGTTTTGTATTTTTAGTAGAAATGTGGTTTCACCATGTTGGCCAGGCTGGTCTTGATCTCCTGACCTCAGGTAATCCGCCTACCTCGGCCTCCAAAAGTGCTGGGATTACAGGCGTGAGCCACCACCTCTAGTCCCTCTCAGAGTATTTTGGGTAGAACACTGTTCATAGAAGAACTCATTTCTTTTCTGGAGTTAGGATGTACATTTCATTAGGTCCTTGCAGATGCTTAAAAGTTTCTCTGCATGCTGATGGAATATGTGGTATTGCTCAGCTGATGGATTATATGATTGTGGCAGTTTGGATATGTAATACTACAGATGTTGTAAATGGTTTCGTTGTAACATAGGCAAAGTGAGCTCCTATTTTAAACTAGCAAGATATTAACTTTAACTGGAGGTTTCTGATTGGTGGCTAGGGTGTTACAGCTATGTCAGTCATTTTTAGAAAAGATAAGCGGAAAGTGTTAATCATTTATGTTTATAAATCTAATCCCGTGGATAAGCAGTGTTGAGCATTATAGGCGGTAATGCCATGGTACTTGGCATTTAAAGGCCTTGTGGAGCTAGACCTGGAAACACAGGGAATATGCATCTCCTTTTGAATCCACAGTTATTTTCCCTCTTTGGGGTTCATTTTTCCTGGTGGTTCTAGGGGCTCACTGAGATATAAGAATTTTAGATTGTGGTTTCTTTGCCAAAAGACAGCAGGGTTGAAATCAGGCTCGTAGACATTCTTGCCTAGTTGCTAATAATTCCTTACATGGTAACAATGGAGGTGAAAGAACACTGAGCAAGCCCAGGGAAGGGAGGGGAAGAGAGGAATCTGCAAGAATTCAGATGGGCCGGCCGGGCGCAGTGGCTCATGCTTGTGATCCCAGCACTTTGGGAGGCCGAGGTGGGTGGATCACCTGAGGTCAGGAGTTGGAGACCAGGCTGACCAACATGGTGAAAGCTTGTCTCTACTAAAATACAAAATTAGCTGAGTGTGGTGGTGCATACCTGGGATTCTGTAATCCCAGTTACTTTGGGAGGCTGAGGCTGGAGAAGAGCTTGAACCTGGGAGGTGGAGGTTGCAGTGAGCCAAGATCACCCCATTGCTCTCCAGCCTGGGCAACAAGAGCAAAACTCGGTCTTTGGGGAAAAAAAAAGGAGAAAAAAAGAAGGCCATCTGGGGACTGAGGAGCAATTTGGGGTTATGTTGATCTCGATGGGCTGGCAGAGCCTCTGGGCAAGGGAGTTCATGCAGCTGGATGGAGGTCGCACCCTGCAGTTTCTTTTTCCACTTGGACAGAAATGGAGGTGTCGGACCTATAATCTGGTCCTTGCCCGCAGCCAAGTCAGTGTTATGCAGTGTTTCTGTTTTGAACACATTTGTCCTTATTTTCCCTTTTCTCTTGCCCACTAGTAGGAAAAAAATAATCAGAGGTGCTTGCTGGGTGGAGCTGCTCTTTGATTGCAGTGCCCCAGGGTTTTCTAGGTTAACACACTGGAGCTTTCCAGCGGTTGAGCAGGGGTGGGCTGCAGCTGCTCTGCCCTGCCTTCTCTTCCTTTCCTCCTTCCCACTCCAGAAGAGAAAGCAGAGCCTGGTCGCTGAGTTTTGAAGACATGGTGTTTTGGGGAGTTCTGGGACTGCTGACTACAGCTGTGTCTTTTCTGGAGAGGAGTTTCAGCATATTGTTGAAAGGTGTGGGATGTAAAATATACACCTTTTAGTTGAGTACTTTTGTAATGTAGCCCTGTGTGCTTTAGAGCTCAGAAACACTGGGGAGGGCGGATGGGGTAATTGCATATGAGGGTGAGGATGGATGGGGAGGAGGTGGGAATCTCTTGGGCTCCATCAGAGCAGGAATCAACATCCCAGGAAGAAGAGACAAACCTTTTGGCTTCTGTCCCTGTGCTCCATGGGTGAGTCAGAAAGGACCGTGGTCAGATATGTGGGAGTGCGGAAATGCAGCCAATGCAGCCAGCACCATTCGCCCTGGAGGGATGAGTTCTCATGCTGCCACCTCCTGCTTCTCTGCTGGGGGTGTGGAAGAATCAGTGTGGGATGTGGGAGGTTTTCTGTTGCAGTTTATTGAACAAACAGCTGCCCTCCTCCGTTTCTCTCCCTCCCTTCCGCCCAGCCCACCCCATCTTGCTGGGGCAGGATACATCCATGCTATAAACTTTGGCAGTGGGGGAAGCTTGCTAATACTTTCTGAAACAGCAACTTTTTTTTTTTTTTGGCATGAAACTGTAAGTTCAAAGCTGAAAGAAAAGAGTAAATAAAATTTGATCTAGTTATTCTAGAAATGATTTGTATCAGTCCAGAAAAGGGCTGGAGTCCAGTAGTTTGAATCTGAAAGAGCTGAACTAAGATAAGCTAAGGAACCAGTTTCTTTAACCTGGCAAGCACATGCCACAACTTGAAAGCTTGCTTGCTGTTCTTCTTTTATTTTCATAACCTCTTGAACAGAGTACGCCGTTTGAAATGACAGTAAATGCTTCTCAGTGGGTAAGTTTATGACCTAGTTTTTGACCAGGAGTCCTTCTGGGATTGAAGGCGTGGGGAAGAGCAAAGGAGCTTGGACACCATTGGCCGGAAGTTCTGTGCAAACCAGGAGCTCAGGCTCCTTGGATGCCGGAGACATGAAGCAGCGCTGTTTGATGGTGGGAACTTTTGCACAGAGGATTTCAAGAGGCGAATGTTCCTTGGAAGTCTGTTTGCAAAGTGGTTCTTTCCTGGCTGTTGCTTCATCCTTCTTCAGGGGCCTATTTTCGCTCAGAGTGTGGGCATTTTGTGCCAAACCCAGCCATGACTTTGGGGCTGCCGAGCCGCCCACATGGCCTGACCCCACGGGTCTTGGGAGAGACTGCACAGCACAGCTGACCCAGGAGAGGGGCGTCTAGCTCAGCTCTGCGGGCTCTGGGGCTGGTCACACCCTGCAGACCTGGAGTTCAGGAACAGAAACTGCAGCGGAATTACAGAAGGAGCATGTTTCTTCAGCCCCTTTCCTCTCTCCCCAGCTGCAGGCTTGGACGTCCACCCTCTCTCCAGCTTTTTGGTGCACTCTTGCACCCACTCTCAGCCTTCCCCTCTGCACTCTGCTAAATCTGAACTTGATTTCTTGTTCCACTTAACATGGGAAGATATATTTTTCACGAAGAAATGAATTACAATGTATCCACAGTTCACTCATGGTGGTATAGGCCTTACCATACAGTTAACACATTTTCTTCCTCCTCTTGTTTTCTCCTCCTTCCTTCTCTCCTTCCTTACTTCGAAATTGTTTTTCTTTTTATTCTCCCACTTGTATTTGCTTTTACTGTGAAACTACTCAACAAAGCATAGTTAGATGTGTTTTAGAAAGAAAAGTCACCTAAAGAGCACTATGGAAAGCATGATGCAGCAGGGGTCCATGAGAATACAAAATACAGAATTTAAAGGGCCAAAGTTAACATTAGGTGTCCACTAATATTATTAATATAAGCCATCTACTAATATTTTTAATATTAACCATAAAACTCACTGAAATGATTGGGTCCCATTTTCATAATTCACTTTTTTTTTTTAGGAATACACATCTCATATACCACAGAAGATATACCTATTTCTTTTCTTTTCTCTCTCTCTTTTTTTTTTTTTTGAGATAAAGTCTCACTCTTATCCCCGAGGCTGGAGTGCAATGGTGCGATCTCGGCTCACTGCAACCTCCGCCTCTCGGGTTGAAGCCATTCTCCTGCCTCAGCATCCTGAGGAGCTGGGATTACAGGTACCTGCTACCACACCTAGCTAATCTTTGCATTTTTAGTAGAGACGGGGTTTCACCATGTTGGCCAGGTTGGTGTCGAATTCCTGATGTCAGGTGATCTGCCTGCCTTGGCCTCCCAGAGTGCTGGGATTATAGGTGTGACCACTGTGCTCTGCCAGATACACCTATTTCTGTTTTTTAGCATTAATAGATACATGGAATCTATATGCAGAAAGAACAGAGAAATAATTAGATACATGAAAGTGCATGAGAAAATAATATTCAACATTAAAATTGTTTAGACAGTGTTTCACATTTATATTTAAGTTTAATTTACATTGGAAAATGTAAAAGGAAAATGCAGGATTGCATGTGCAATATTATCCATGCAAAAGTGCACTGTCGAGTGTCTAGAAGGAACCATGCCAGAGGCTTAACAGTAGTTGAATATGGATTATGAACATTTACTGTTACGATTTTTTTTTGAGATGGAATCTTGCTCTGTTGCCCAGACTGGCATGTAGTGGTGCAATCTCAGCTCACTGCAACCTGTGCCTCCTGGGTTCAAGTGATCCTCCTGCCTCAGCCTCCCAAGTAGCTGGGATTACAGGTGTCCACCACCATACCTGGCTAATTTTTCATATTTTTAATAGAGACGGGGTTTCACCATGTTGGCCAGGCTGGTCTCAAACTCTCGACCTCAGGTGATCCACATGCACGCCTTGGCCTTCCAGAGTGCTGGGATTATGGGTATGAGCCACTGGGCCAAATTATGAACATTTAAAGTTGTTTTCTTTTCACATTCTCTTTCTTCGATTTTCCATGATGAGCAAGCAAATATTGTGTAATTAGAACATCTAACCCTAAGTAAAATACTTTACTAAGTATGAGAATGTCTTTCTCTCTGTTCTCCTTATTTTTGTGACATGGTTCATATTGATAGAGGAATTGCAAAACTTCGCAAAGTTCTTTTAGGTCTGCTTCATATTTGCAAGGCTTTCTGTGTTATGTATAACTCGCCCTGTTGGGGATACGCCTGGGAGCCATCGTTTCCTCACAGAGATCTCTACTAGGAGTACAGGGCATTTCTTGCCTACCGTGGTAGGCTCCTTCATCCTCTCCTTTTTGAATAATTATTTTGCTGGGTGCAGTGGCTCACACCTGTAATCTCAGCACTTCAGGAGGCTGAGGCAGGAGGATTGCTTGAGCCCTGGCGTTCTGGACCGGCCTGGGCAACATAATGAGACCTTGTCGCTATTAAAAATTTTTAAATGGCTGGGCACAGTGGCTCAAGCCTTTAATGACAGCACTTTGGGAGGCTGTGGTGGGTGGATCGCCTGAGGTCGGGAGTTCGAGACCAGCCTGACCAACATGGAGAAACCCTGCCTCTACTTAAAATACAAAATTAGCCGGCGCGGTGGCGCATGCCTGTAATCCCAGCTACTTGGGAGGCTGAGGCGGGAGAATTGCCTGAACCCAGGAGGCGGAGGTTGCGGTGAGCCGAGATCGCGCCATTGCACTCCAGCCTGGGTAACAAGAGCGAAACTCCGTCTCAAAAAAAAAAAAAAAAATTAAAATTAGCTGAGCATGGTGGCGTGTGCCTGTAGTTCCACCTACTCAGGAGGCTGAGGTGGGAACATTGCTTGAGCCCACGAGGTTGAGGCTGCAGTGAGCCGTGTTCACTCTATTGAACTCCAGCCTGGGAGACAGAGAGTACCTGCCTCAAAAATGAATCAGTCAGTCAGTCCATCTTTCTCCGCATTGCTCAGTGATTCTTTTTCTTACAGGACTTGCTCTTTTATCCCGCTCACACTACGTTTCTGTTTTTGTGTTCCTTCTGGGATTTTGCCGCCACCTTATTTTGTTTTTCCTGCCTGTGATCCTTTCCTACTACTGAGGAGATGATCCCTGAATTACTTTATTGACGATGACTCACAATCACGGAGCAACGAGGCGGGTGGATCATGAGGTCAGGAGATCGAGACCATCCTGGTCAACATGGTGAAACCCCGTCTCTACTAAAAATAAAAAAATTAGCTGGGCATGGTGGCGCGTGCCTGTAATCCCAGCTACTCAGGAGGCTGAGGCAGGAGAATTGCCTGAACCCAGGAGGCGGAGGTTGCGGTGAGCCGAGATCTCGCCATTGCTCTCCAGCCTGGGTAACGAGTGAAACTCCGTCTCAAAAAAAAAAAAAAAAGTTAACAGTGCCTCTTAGGGGACCCCATTTGTGGCAGTAAAATTTGCAACTAGGCATGAGAAATTTCAATTTGCAATACAGGGTTTTTAATTGTTCAGAGATGTCTTTAAAATACAGTATGGCAAATTAAACTCGCTTATGAACTGCTGAGATTTTCCTCACCAAAACAGCTGCTCCCTAGAGAGCACTTCCGTGTTCAGCAGTAACGCTCAGTTGTTGGCCGAAACCTTTGTAGTCTGAAATGACGAAGCTGTGCTTGACACATAGAACAGAGGGACACGTTTCTTCCATGTCTTGGTTGAGAGAACCTTTGAACTAGAAGTGGTACCACCAGGTTGATGAATTGAGTGAATCCTTTAGGTCTTGATGCGTTTTAGTCCGGAGCCACCTTTCCATGCGTTACATAAGGAAAATGAAATGCAAACTATTTGAGTTCACTTTCCCTTGCTGTCCCCACTTTTTTTTTTCCTTTTTGAGACCAGGTCTCTCACTGTGTCACCCAGGCTGGAGTGCAGTGGTACGATCATAGCTCACTGCAGCCTCAACCCCCTGGCTCAGACAATCCTCTCTGTTTTTTTTTTTTTTTTTAAGTGTAAAAGCACACATGTTAGAAACTAGAATCTTGCACCATGGATGGACACCTCTCCCTTTTTTCCTGTTTTCCCAGTTTTCAGAGATTAGGGGGAAGACAGTCTCCAGGATTTTCCGCTTTCTCTGTTAATAACGTGGTGGGACAGTGTATAATGTGTCATGTATATATTTCCATTTCTTGCCTATGTTTGCATTTCTTATTTTCTTCCTGTTCTGTCTTGGTATTTCCCTCCATCTCCTCCTTTATCTGTAAAGCCTTTCCAGGGTGCATGTCAATAAATACCTGAAATCGTTGCCTATTTGTGATGTCCTACTTTAATTTTTTAGAATTTTTTAAATTTTGAGATAGAGTCTAACTCTGTTGCCCAGGCTGGAATGTAGTGTCGTGATCTCGGTTCACTGCAACCTCTGCCTCCTGGCTTCAATTGATTCTCCTGCCTCAGCCACTCAAGTAGCTGAGACTACAGGCATGCACCACCACACCTGGCTGATTTTTGTATTTTTAGTAGAGACAGGATTTTACCATATTGGTCAGGCTGGTCTTGAAATCCTGAACTCATGATCCACCTGCCTTGGCCTCCCGAGGTGCAGGGATTAGAGGCGTGAGCCAGTGTGCCCGGCCAGAGGTCTTTGATTTTGTGTCATGCTTTATAAGTTAAAAATTCTCTAACAGTGACCATTGCTCGTTACTCTTGAACATATCAATTATTCCCAAAGTATTGTTTGGTAGTGGGTAATCAGTGAATGTCTGGGGCTGAATGAAGATATTCTGGGTGGAATCGGTAGTCCTTTATACCTAAAAGGGAATTGTAGGAACGTGAATTACTAACGAGGTGAGTAGCACAGCAGACCATCTGCTGAAACCTAATGGAAGTAGCTGATTTGGGGAGTGAGTTTTGGTGAGTCGCTGCCTCTGCTCTGTAGATTGTGGCATATAAGCATGATACAGCGTACATTGTGTGTGTGTGTATGCACGCGCGCGTGTGTGTAGGATGTAATACTCTTTGAAATGACAGTGTAAAATTCGTCAGAGACCTTTTAAGACCAACACGGTGCTTCCTTTATGACTAGTGATTGTCTTGTAGAAGGAGAGCTTAGGGAATCTATGATGAGAACACTGTGACCCAGGTTCTCACTCTGAAGTCAGACTTTGAAAGTTCAGCCCTTGTCCTTGTGAATCACTTAACCTTGCTGTGGCTCAGTCACCTCTTCTGTGCAGTAGGAATGCCGCAGAGGGCCGTGGTAAATTCTCCGCTCTGTGTGCCATCCGGGCAAGTCCCGCTGACCGAACTCCTGCATCTTAGAGTTAGAGCTGACCTGTCCCGCTGGAGGAAGACCAGAGAGGCCCTTCCCCGATACAAATTCTGGCCTTGCCGCCATCTGTCGATGTGTAAGTCATTTTAATCTCTCTGACTTCAGTGACTTCCCTTGTGAAATGAGAGGATGGTGCTATGTGATTTTTCCCTTAAACCTCAAGCCACACGATAGGTCCAAGCCTAAGTCCAGCTTTCTACACGAATAGCCCTGTTGAACGAGTGAGAGCGAGGGACAGGGGCACACTGGGCATTGTCACTGTGTGGAGTGTTAAGAGGTTGGCCTTCTTGGCCCCGCGCGGTGGCTCACGCCTATAATCCCAGCACTTTTGGAGGCCGAGACGGGTGGATCACGAGGTCAAGGGATCGAGACCATCCTGGTCAACATGGTGAAACCCCATCTCTACTAAAAATACAAAAATTAGCAGGGCATGGTGACGCGCGCCTGTAGTCCCAGCTACTCGGGAGGCTGAGGCAGGAGAATTGCTTGAACCCAGGAGGCAGAGGTCGCGGTGAGCCGAGATCACGCCATTGCACTCCTGCCTGGGTAACAAGAGCAAAACTCAGTCTCAAAAAAAAAAAAGAGGTTGGCCTTCTGAACACCCCAACTAGATTGGTGGGCAGTATAGTCACATCCTTGATTCCAGTCTCCTTCTTCCTTCTTGTATCCTACCTAAGTCTTTTTTTTTTTTTAAAACATTATTTATTTATTATTATTTTTGTTTTTTTTTTTTTTTTTCAGATGGAGTCTCACTCTGTGCCCAGGCTGGAATGCAATGGCACGATCTTGGCTTATTGCAGCCTCCGCCTCCCAGGTTCAAATGATTCTCCTGCCTCAGCCTCACGAGTGGCTGGGATTACAGGTGCACGCCACCACGCCCAGCTAATTTTTGTATATTTAGTACAAAAATTAAAAAAATTTTGTACTAAAAAAATTAAAAAATTATTTTTGTATATTTAAAATTGTATATTTAGTACAAAAATTAAAAAATTTTGTACTAAAAAAATTAAAAAAGAGTTTCACTGTATTGTCAAGGATGGTCTTGATCTTTGACCTTGTGATCTTCCTGCCTCAGCCTCCCAAAGTGCTGGGATTACAGGTGTGAGCCACCACACCGGGCCAGGTGATTTTATTACTTGCCAAAAACAGGACATTTCTGGAAGAAAAATAATCCATAGTAACATAAAAATAAAAACAACACCCCAGATGGCTATTTGTGCTTGTTTTACAGCAGGGAAACCTCGCCCCCTTCCCTGTTCATTCTCTCACCAGTCCTTGAATTTTTTTTAAGACTTTTCCCCTGGTCAGACTTAATGATGACTCCAGTGTTGGCACTGTTTGGGTTGGGTGTGCGCACTCCGGCAATGTGGAGAATAATGCTCAGCCTGTCCCGGCTTCCTGAGGCTGCAAGGCAGCCCTCTGCCAGTCTATCTTGTGTCTGAGCTGTTTGTGGAGCTATACTTAATTTGTATATATTTATTTTTTGAAATGACATTTCGCTCTTGTTGCCCAGGCTGGAGTACAATGGCGCAATCTCAGCTCAGTGCAACCTCAGCCTCCTCGGTTGGAGCTATTCTCCTGCCTCAGCCTCCTGAGTAGCTGAGATTACAGGTGCCCGCCATCACGCCCAACTAATTTTTGTATTTTTGATAGAGACAAGGTTTCACCATGTTGGCCAGGCTAGTCTTGAACTCCTCATCTCAGGTGATCTACCCGCCTCGGCCTTCGAAAGTTCAGGGGTTGCAGGTGTGAGCCACCACACCAGGCTACTATATTTAATTTTTAAGGATTAGTATAGTTCATTGTTCATAAACACACAGAAAAGAGCAAAAAAATCTATTTCTTGTGTCCCAAGTTGGTCTTGATCTTTCCATTCACATCATTCTCATGCAATACCTTCGCTTGCTAGTAACGAGATAATTAAAGAACTTCAGTGGGAAGGGAGGCGATTTCTTTAATCCACCTAAATTCGACCAGATTTTCTTTCTTTCTTTTTTTTTTCAACCCATCAGCTCTCATGAGAAAATTTTCTAACTTAAATATTTGAAATGCTCTATTGTGTTTTTTTGGGAAGGAATTACAGTGACATCATTTATGTTCAGAATCTTTTTTGAATCAATTTTTTTTTTAATGGAGTCTTACTCTGTTGCCCAGGCAGGAGTACAGTGGTGCCATTTTGGCTCACTGCAGCCTTTGCCTTCCGGGTTCAAGTGATTCTCCTGCCTCAGCCTCCCCAGTATCTTGGATTACAAACACCCATCAACATGCCTCAGTAATTTTTTTTTTTGAGATAGTCTCTCACTGTCACCTGGCCTGGAGTGCCATGGTGAAATCCCAGCTCACTATAACTTCTGCCTCCCGGGTTCACATGATTCTCCTGCCTCAGCCTCCTGAGTAGCTGGGATTATAGGCACACACCACTACACCTGCCTAATTTTTTGTAGTTTTTTTCTTTTTCTTTGAGATGGTGTTTCACCCTTGTTGCCCAGGATAGAGTGCAGTGGTGCACTCTTAGCTCACTGCAGCCTCCACCTCCCAGATTGAAGCAATTCTTTTGCCTCAGCCTCCGGATTAGCTGGGATTACAGGTATGCACCACCATACCTGGCTAATTTTGTATTTTTAGTAGTGACGGGGTTTCTCCATGTTGGTCAGGCTGGTCTCAAACTCCTGATCTCAGGTGATCCGCCCGCCTCAGCCTCCCAAAGTGTTGGGATTACAGGCGTGACCCACTGTGCCTAGCCTCATTTTTTGTGTTTTTAGTTGAGATGAGGTTTCACTATGTTGGCCAGACTGGTCTCAAACTCTTGACCTCATGATCCACCTGCCTTGGCCTCCCAAAGTGCTGGGATTACAGCTGTGAGCCGCTCCCCTGGGCTTATTTTTGTATTTTTAGTAGAAACAGGGTTTCTATATGTTGGCCAGGCTGGTCAGGAACTCCTGACCTCGTGATCCACCGGCCTCAGTCTCCCAAAGTGCTGGGATTATAGGTGTGAGCCACCGAGACTGTCCTTGAAGCAATTCTTTATCTGAGGGTTAGATTTCCTTTTTGAAAAAGAAGATTCCGTTTTTTCTCATTTTTTCTGTGGCACCTTAGAATTGTCACAAATGCAGGGTTGCTGCTCAAGACCTAGTGAATGAACATCTCCCTAACAGTGTCTCTCCCTCTATTTTATTACACTCTTTGCCAGCACCACTGTTCTTGAAAATCTCTGCTGAAGCCAACTGAGTCAGGTGGCGATCTTCTGCACACAGTGTATTAATTTTCATTTTTTACTTTGGACATGTCTAGGTTGCCCTCCTTCCCCCATTTAGAATTTCACATTTGCAATCGTTGACAAAATCCAGCCCCACACTCAGACCTTCTTGTAGTCCTCTGCAAATGGCCCTGTCCACCTCGAGCTCCTCACCCGGCAGCCCTCTGTTTTCACTTCATCGTCAGCGGGCACTGGACTGACTCACTGTGTTTGGAGCACCCAGAGCTGAGGTTTTATCCTTGGAGATAGAGTGTCCTTTATTGTGACGGAGGATTTGGGAGTGTAAAATTTGAGTGTGTGATGGAAGAGACGGTTCATCTTCTGGAGCAAAACACTCACAGCAGACAGATCCTGGGAAGTTGGGCGGTGCTGGTGGCAGTCCTGACCCTGTGCCTGCATTGATGGGTTCACATGTACCTGAGATTAAGCGTCTTTCAAGATGACTCTTTCACAGGCCTTCTTCTTTCTCTGACACTGGTCATTAAGAGATTAGATTTCTTGAAATATCAGCATTTGTTGGCCCCTGGCTGAATAAAAGCTTGGTAGCCTAAGGAGGAAGGGATTTCTGAGTAGATTTTCAGTCCTGAAAAAATGCTGAGTTTTAAAAATAAACATTCATGGTGTAATGTACTCTTTTACCTCCTGTGAACAGGCATATGCTTTTCAAAAATGTAGTTGCCATCAAAAATTTAGAGGTGTTCCTAAAGGGGAGAGGGAGGGGGAGAGAGAGAAAGAGAGAGGAAAAAAAAGAGAGAGAGAGAGAGAAACTTTGTTTCTCAGCCTAGTTTGTGACCGTTTTGCGTTGTGATTTGAATGCTCCAGTTCTTATCATATGTAAGCCTTGTATTGGGAAGGAATGGCTCAAATTGCTTCAAGATTCACACAGGGATTTTTGTTTTTTTGAAATGGAGTTTCACTCTTGTTGCCTAGACTATAGTGCAATGGTGCTCTCTTGGCTTAATGTAGCCTCTCCTTCCCAGGTTCAAGCGATTCTCCTGCCTTAGCCTCCTGAGTAGCCGGGATTACAGACATGTGCCACCATGCCTGGCGGATTTTTGTATTTTTAGTAGAGATGGGCAAGTCTTGAACTCCTAACCTCATGATCCACCTGCTTTGGCCCCCCAAAGTGCTGAGATTATAGGTGTGAGCTACTGCACCCAGCCAGTTTTTGTTTTTTATTTTATTTTTCATTTATTTATTTATTTTTTGAGTTGGAATTTTGCTCTTGTTGCCCAACCTGGAATGCAATGGTGCAATCTTGACTCACTGCACCCCCCGCCTTCTGGGTTCAAGTGAGTCTCCTGCCTTAGCCTCCCAAATAGCTGGAATTACAGGCATGCGCCACCACGCCTGGCTAATTTTTTTTTTATTTTTGGTAGAAATGGGTTTCTCCATGTTGGTCAGGCTGGTTTCGAACTCCCGACCTCAGGTGATTCTCCCGCCTGGGCCTCCCCAAGTGCTGAGATTACAGGTGTGAGCCACTGTGCCCAGCCTGTTTTTTAAACCAATGTTTATACAAGAACAGTTTGAAACTTATTCATGAATAAGGTTATTCTGTGGCCTGTTGTGTGGCAATGAGGGTGTGCTAGATTTTATGGAAGATGGCTTGTGGCACCAAAGTATCAGCAGAAGGAAGGAGTAAGGGCGAAGATTCAAATTGTTGGTAACTTCTAGAAGCAAAGTAGGAGAAAACCTTCCTTCACCAAGGAAAGGATGTGACTGTGGGAGGGCTGTAGCCACCAGTCTGAGAAGACTCTAACCTAAAACAAAAACAGAGATGGAACCCGGACCACAAAGGTGGACCGAAACGAACAGCAGGCCCTGGAAATTTGTAACATGGATGTTACCTTCTCTGTGAATCGTTGCTAGGGTCAAGGAATAATTTTCATCAGCGTCTTGACTTGCCTGGCCAATTAAGCAAACGTGTCTCTGCAGTGTAAGCCTATTAAATGGGAAAGGTTGGGCATACTGCATATGGTTGTAATTAAGAACAGCCCATCAGCTCTTTTAATTTTGCCAAAATAAATGCATATCCTACGTAGAATCAAATCATGGTTAAGAAAAGAGAAATGTTACATCTCTATCAGTATGTGGATTTCATAAGAGTTTTTTCTGCTGCTTTTGTGGGTTCTGAGACTCATTTGAAGTAACCTTGGCAATAGGACCTTAGTCAGACTATAAAGAATATTTAGAGCTGGAATATAAAAAGCACATGTAATAATTAATGTAACAGCAGCTAAAAGTGCCTGAGGTCAGTAGTTGCTACATCTATATTGCATGTAAACAAAGTATTAGCCAAAATTACTCTCAGAGAGCCCTAATTACATCTGTTTTAATTTAATTTAGTTTTATTTAATGATACTTTTTATATTAATTTTGCTTCGTGGTTTCTCTGTTGATTGCTATTTCCTTTCGCTGAGAAGAACCCATAAGAGATGGAATAATTGTAAACTTTTTCCCCCCATATGATTTAGTTTGGTGACTTTGGATAGAGCCAAAGCATTGTATCTTACTGTGTAGCATCTTCCAATGGAAGAATGTACCAGATACAAAGTCAGTAATTTAGGCTGAATTTAAATTTTGGTTTAGTTTTTTTAAAATGTGAAATTTACATACAATGAAGTATACAGATCTTATTGGTGTATTTCTCTTTTTGTGTGTGTGAGATGGAGTCTCACTCTGCTGCCCAGGCTGGAGTCCAGTGGTGTGATCTTGGCTCACTGCATCCTCTGGCTCCCGGGTTCCAGTGATTCTCCTGCCTCGGCCGCGTGAGTAGCTGGGATCACAGGCGCCTGCCACCACACCTGGCTAATTTTTTGTACTTTTAGTAGAGACGGGATTTCACCATGTTGGCCTGGCTAGTCTCAAATTCCTGACCTCAGGTGATCTACCCGCCTTGGCCTCCCAAAGTGCTGGGATTACAGGCGTGAGCCACTGCCCTGGCCACTGCATTCCTTGAGTTTCGACACATGCACATACTTGTGTCCCTGGGACTCCTTTCATAATATAGGACATCGCCATCAGCTGTCTTTTCTTACTCCATCTCGTTGACCACTGCGGCCTCCACGGGCACCTGTTTTGTTTCGTTTTGTTTTCTATTTTTTTTTCCCCATCGTCCATTAGATTTGCCTGTTCTAGGGCTTCATGTAAATGAAGTCTCATAATCTGTACTCTTGTTTAAAGCTTCTTTCATGCATAAGCTTAAATTTAATAGTTTTTCACAATGTATGTAATGGAAGCCGTATTGAAGAAGTGGTGTAGGAGAAAGAGTGGTCCTGTTTCAAAGAAGAAAGAAGGTGACATTAACTGTTGTTTTGAAATGGCTGAACTCGCAAATGTTGGTTACTGATCTGTTAAATTTGTAATTGTGATAATGGTAGATTTATATCAGTTGAAAGAAACGATGTAGTTTTCCTGGTCTTCCCTAGTGATAACATTTAGCAAAACTGTAGTACGTATCATAACTAGGATATTGATATTGATGTAATCCACCAATCTTGTTTTTGTTTTTGTGTGTGTGTGACGAAGTCTCATTCTGTCACCCCGGCTAGTGTGCAGTGGCATGATCTTGGCTCACTGTAATCTCTGCCTTTCTCCTGCCTTAGCCTCCCAAGTAGCTGGGATTATAGGCATCTGCCACCATGCCCAGCTAATTTTTGTATTTTTAGTAGAGATGGGGTTTCACCATGTTGGCCTGGCTGGTCCTGAACCCCTGATCTCAAGTGATCCACCGCCTCAGTCACTCAAAGTATTGGGATTACAGGCATGAGCCTCCACACCCGGCTGTAATCTACCATCTTCCTCAGATTTCCGTAGTTTTACCTGTACTCATTTTCACGTACACGTGTATTCAGTCATGTGCGGTTTTATCACATATGTAGGTTTGTGTATCCACTGCCACAGTGAAGATGCTGAACTGTCCAGCATGGATCCCCCCTATTGCTTTTTTGTAGCTGTACCCACTTTCTTCCCACCAGTCACCTGTTTTTATCCCTTGAAAATTAATTTTCTGTAATTGACTTTTTTGGGGGGATGGGGGGTGAGGAGAGTCTCACTGTGACACCCAGGCTGGAGTGCAGTGGCATGATCTCAGCTTACTGCAACCTCTGTTCCCCCAGGTTCAAGAGATTCTCCTGCCTCAGCTTCCTGACTGTCTGGGACTATGGGTGCCTGCCACCTTACCTAGCCATTTTTTTTTTTTTTTGGGAGACGAAGTCTTGCCCTGTCACCCAGGCTGGAGTGCAATGACGTGGTCTTGGCTCACTGCAGCCTCTGCCTCTCGGGTTCAAGTAGTTCTCCTGCCTCAGCCTCCTGAATAGCTGGGATTACAGGCAATACTACCATGCCTGGCTAATTTTTTGTATTTTTAGTAGAGACAGGGTTTCACTCTGTTGGCCGGGCTGGTCTTGAAATCCTGACTCAGGTGATCCACCCACCTTGGCCTCCCAAAGTGCGAGTTTTACGGCGTGAGCCACTGTGCTGGGCTTATTTTTTATCTTAATCATTGTGATAGATGTGAAGGAATATCTTATTGTAGATTTTGTTGTGTTTCCCTGATAGCTAAGGATCTTTTCTTATGCTTGTTTGCGTTCCATATATCATCTTTGGTGAAGTGGCTGTTGATGTCTTTTCCCCATTTTCTAATTGAATTTTTTTAAAAAAATCAATGTTTAAAAGAAAGATTATGCAAAGCACAACTCAAGTAGCTACTGATAATATTTTAGAAGACTCTCTCTGCCTGACACAGTGGCTCATGCCTGCAATCCCAGCACTTTGGAAGGCCGAGGCAGGTGTCTCACGAGGTCAAGAGATTGAGAGCATCGTAGCCACCATGGTGAAACCCTGTCTAAACTAAAAGTACAGAAGTTAGCTGGGCGTGGTGGTGCGCTCCTGTAGTCCCAGCTAGTCTGGAGGCTGAGACAGGGCAATCGCTTGAACCAGGAGGCGGAGGTTGCAGTGAGCCTAGATGGTCCCACTGCACGCCAGCCTGGGCAACCGAGCAAGATGCCATCTAAAGAAAAAGAATATCTCAAAAAAGAGCTCGCTAGACTTGAGAGATACTGTTAGATAAATAAATCGAGCCAGTTGATGGGTGTAGGTAATGTTCTGCGACAAATGGCTGAAAAGAGGAACTGCCAGCGTTTTGTGGATCCCGCTGTTCTCTGGTCAGTAGCCTGGGCTTCCAGTTGCTCTCACTTTCCCGGGTTCTGTGCTCTTCCGCTCCTCAGCCCTAGACCTTCTATTCTTTCCATTCCTTTGCTCTACGACAGACCTGCATGGTGGCAGCTTTACTCCGTCCACCAGCTTCATTCTGAAGTACATTGATGGATTCCTCAAACAGGTCTGTGGATTATTCTATGTTGCTGCAGGGCCTGGGGATTTGAGATCATGTCTATGCACAGTTTTGTAGTGTTTTCTCCCATCACTCTAAGAGAAAGACAAAATATGTCAGAGTTATCTTGATGGAAGGATGAGAGAAAAACAGTGTGGAGACAGAGCAGAAAACCTTCCTTGTGTACGTGGTAATGAGTTTACCGAAGACTGACATACAGGGGCCGTGAGGACATTTCCTTAGATGATGCATTTCTGTCCCAGTAATAGGGTGCACAAGAGCTCAGGGCTCAAAGACAAAATAACCTGAATTTGTGTTCTTGTTCTGCCCATGGTATTTCCCATACTACCCGCCACAGTGGGTTAATGCAAAATGTGATAATGTAATACATTTGTCAGTGATAAAGCTCTAAACAGATGTAGAGTTTTATTTTATTTTATTTTATTTTATTTTATTTTATTTATTTTTGAGACGGAGTTCTGCTCTTGCCCAGGCTGGAGTGCAGAGGCGCGATCTTGGCTCACCACAACCTCCGCCTCCCAGGTTCAAGCAATTCTCCTGCCTCAGCCCTCTGAGTAGCTGGGATTCCAGGTGTGCGCCACCACGCCCAGCTAATTCTGTATTTTCGGTAGAGACGGGGGTTTCTCCATGTTGGTTAGGCTGGTCTTGAATTCCTAACTTCTGGTGATCTGCCCACCTCGGCCTCCCAAAATGCTGGGATTACAGGTGTGAGCCACCACGCCCGGCCGAGACCATGTTTATGATAATTATATTCCTCCTCCCAGACATGAAAGCACGCACAACCTGGAAGAGAAACAGGCATTTTCATCGAATGAGCTCAAATGATCGCTCTAAGTTTCTTGAAGGAGAGGGACACCCTGAAACATTATTGTTTTCTTAGATGTGATTTTAATTTTGTTTGGTAGGCAAGAAACTGCTGAAATAATTAATCAACCAGCAATAATTGGGCTGCGTTTAGGTTCTAGTATGACCACTGAGCAGAGCATCTAAGAGACTTAAAACTTAGGTGCTTTAGGTGTATTCCATTCTTACCATTTAAATTGTAGTTTTAAAGATGGGTTATGAATCAACTTGCCTGTCAAAGGATTGCTTGGGGTCGTATTGCTCTGCACTTTCATCTCTAATCATCAGCTAGATTAGCCTTCTGGTTGAGTGTGGAAGCCAGAGAGACCTAGGTTTATACAGGGAGTGCTACTAACTGTGTGTGACCTTGGACCAAAGACTGGATCCTTCTCTTTATCAGTAGGATGGATTCAAATGAAATTGTTAATTTAGGTCAGACACGGTGGCTCACACCTGTAATCCAGCACTTTGGGAGGCCGAGGCGGGTGGATCACAAGGTCAAGAGATGGAGACCATCCTGGCCAACGTGGTGAAACCCCGTCTCTACTAAAAATACAAAAATTAGCTGGGCATGATGGTGTGCACCTGTAGTCCCAGCTACTTGGGAGGCTGAGGCAGGAGAACGGCTTGAACCCAGGAGGTGGAGGTTGCAGTGAGCCGAGATTGTGCCATTGCACTCCAGCCTGGCACCTCACTACAGAGCGAAACTCTGTCTCAAAAAAAAAAAAGAAATTGTTAATTTACCACCTACACTGTCAAATTATTTGGATATCTGCCTTTAAATAGTAATGTTACAGTATACAGTAAAGGTAAGATCATTGGTATCCTTGTCTGTAAATTGAGAAGTTCACAGAAAAGTTGGTGAAGATGTGATCAGTGGCAACATTATTTTGTTCTAAAACATATCATTGGTAGCAGGCAGTTTAGGATTGGTGTAAACCAAAAGCCAGTTTGCATGGGTGCGGTCTATATCCCAGGTCTCAGTTATGGGCAATGTACTTTTGTGACTTGCGGTAATTAAAGCTCGCAAGGCTACTGTGAGGATCAGATGAGATTAACTGGATGAGAAAAAGCTTTGGAAATTGTAAAGTGCTATGCAAACTTAGTTGTCAGTTGTACAGACAGCAGTGGAGGAGGTGGTGGTAGGAGGAAGGGGAGGATGTGTTTGTCGGGCCTGAAAACCTGTATTTAGGAATATTTTCAGCTAGTTACTGGACAGTGTTAGAAAAGAAGATTTCTTACAAATTTCCTTCTAGACTCTGGATCTCACTACTCCACTCTTGGAACACATAGCCATGAATTGAATCACTGTCTGCTTTACATTTTTAGCAATTTGCTTTTATATGGTGACATTTACAGAATTGTCCCTTAAATCTGGGAGAGCCAATGCAATGACTTCAGATACCACAAAGGGGAGAATTGTAATGGAAACCCAGCCAAGGATTAGATTAGGTGACAGGAAGGGGGTCAAGTGAATTATGGGAAAATGAGGAAGGAAGTGAATTGAGTCATTATGCTTTTAGTTACAGTATATTTTTTTTATAATTGAGTCTGTGGGTGGTATGTTGTTTAATTCATTACAGCTTTCAGGGGCCAGTTTTAGATTAAAAGCATGAATGACTGATGCTTTAACCAAACTCTAATCCTAGATACTAGAAGCCGATGACTTTTTAATGTCTTTTAATCTGAGATAGATTATGACTTTTCTGTAGCTTTGGACTGTTCAAATGTTTATTTCCTTTAAAATACCAATGGCTTTGTTCACCCTCTTTGCAGACTTCTAAAGGGGTTGCTTCCTGCCCTTTAATATAGGATATTGACATTTGTTAAGAATGCATGTTTTAAAGAGACATACTTTAGAAATTTGATGTCTGAAGCTTGTCGCTCCTTTATTAAGAATTTAAACATTGTATCTGATTACAATTAGAATGCATAACCTTTGTAAAACTTTATTATGTTTATCTTACTTGCATCCAATGGTATGTCAATTACTGTGATCAGACATTGCCCTGAAGAATAACTCTGAGGAATTTATGAAATGGTTCTCTTTTCTTCATTTCCTCGCTTTCCTTTTGTGGCTGAGTTCATGTAGCGCTTTACATGGAAGTCAGGCTTGGGAGTGATCTTGGCCAGCTCTTGTGAGTGGGGTTGGGGAAGGGCACATTCCTCTTTTCCTCTGCTTGCTTGGCGGCTTCTGGAGCAGGTTAGCCTCATGAGTTTCTTTTATTCTTGCTCTAAAATTCGTTCATTAATTCCCATGTGTTCAGGCAGCCTGCAGCTTCTCACACTGAGCAGTGTGTGGTGATGACTTTGAGAGTGGAGTTAGTACTCTTCTCATTTTTTGATGTAGTGTGTAATTTGGCTCTGTCCGCTCTGTTTAAAATAGCAGTATTGTCTCTCCAATACTTTGCCGTTGTCCATCTCCTTTCCCTGCCTTCGTTTTCTTCAGAGCACTTAAACCTATCTGATGTTATACCAGATATTTGTCTGCTGAATGGTTTACTGTTGGCCTCGTCTCCTCGAATGTAAACATTGTAGGCAGCAACTTGACTGTTCATTCAGACCAGCACTTTGCCTGGCAAATACACAAGTCATTGTTGGATTAATTAATTAATTAAGTTTAATGCCATGAAACGCACCAATCAAGGAGATAGATTCTCCTAAGGTTAAGCTTAATGGTTGAGCTTATTTCATTTTCTAAGGTTGGTATCTTTGAAACCTCGTTCCTTCCTCTCCGGCCTCAATAACACTATCTTTTGTTGCACAAGAGAAAAAAACTCCCGAAGAACAGTATTTTGGGAGGAAGAGAGGCAAATGAATATAGGCGTCAGGTTATCAAGTAAATATTGGAACAATTTATAGCCTGTGATGGGAATGTTTATTTTGCCTAAATGTATATTTGGTCTGACCTTGCAGTTAGAGTTACTTAGGAAGTTGCCTAAATGTTAGTGAATGTTTATAATGTGGACTGTAAGCTGAAAGCACTTAAAATATAAATATTTAAGCCATATGTTAAAGAATAACCAGAGCATTTGCAGCTGTTTCGGATTGTGGAGGGAAACTGCCTGATTTATCGATGAGAGCTGGGAATCTGGAGTCCTGGGTTCCAGTTCCATGCCTGCTTTTGGCAGAGCTTCACAAAATGTCTAGGTTTAGTAAACATTTAATAGGACAGTATTAATCCTTTTA
>CM052651.1:6104704-6127691 GCA_028533165.1 Leontopithecus rosalia | reverse complement strand
GGCAATTCTCCTGCCTCAGCCTCCCGAGTAGCTGGGATTACAGGCACGCGCCACCGGGCCCAGCTAATTTTTTGTATCTTTAGTAGAGACGGGGTTTCACTATGTTGACCAGGATGGTCTCGATCTGTTGACCTCGCGATCCACCCGCCTCGGCCTCCCAAAGTGCTGGGATTACAGGCTTGAGCCACCGCGCCCGGCCGTTTAGTGAATACTGTCTGTAAGGGTTGGGGTTTCCTGCTCTGTAAAAAGGAATTGCATTTCCTGCTAATGTAAGGGTATGGTCTGCCCGGGTCTTCAGGGGTGGGTTCGGGAAGTGGGGGACGCTTTCAAACCCTTTCAAACAGTAAGGAATTTTGGAGCTTTCAGCTGGTCATGGAAAAATTGAACTTTGCTGTACATTGAGCACCTGTGATGAAAGGGGGAAAGGCAGTTTCGTTGGTCGACTTAAGTCAGCAGAGGAGGCTGGTGTGCACAGCTTCCATTGCATCATTCAAAAAGAGAGTGTGTGGGAACTTGGCAAGTCAGTTTCCCTGTGTGAAGTGATGGAGACAGTGATTAAGACACTGAACCTTTTCTGTGTTCTTGCCCTTAACCATCGCCAGTTTGTGGAGATTAAGACTTCGATGCACTTTATGGAGAATTAATTTATTTTGATATAGACAGATGGACGGGCCGTGAAAATTTGTTGACATGCCTTCCTAACCTGTGACATTAGATCACATATTCTTACAAAACAAAATGAAAGGGTTTGAAGAGACCCAGTGACTTACAAGGTATGCCTTTTTTATTGATGTGAGAAGACATATGAACACATTGAACTTAAAACAGCAGCAAAGCTGGCTAAACTGTCTGGAGATCAGTGTGGCAGACACAGCTGGGCTTGTGCCTTTCACGTGTAGGAAGGAGCTGCTGGCTGTGCTCAGTCCTCCTTTTAGAACCCACCCCAGACACGTGGATGCAGGGAAGTCTCAGAATTTCAGAAGAGAGTCACAGTTTTTCTTGGGCCTGATCCTCACTTCAATTCCTATAGCTGTTTTTTGGAATGCGTACCTCTTTGCATTCCGGCTCAAAATTTGGATTCTGTACCTATTTTGTAGGCTTGTGGGAAGGATTGAACCAGGTAAGATTTATAAAGTTCCCATCCACTTACTGATGGACAATGAATTCTTGGCAAGATGAGTCTTCTCCCCACCATGAGATACAGAATGTCCTGACGGAGGGAAAGGAGTTGGTTGAGATGGTTGAGAGGTGTAAAACACTCTGCCGTCAGTGGCTTTCTCAGGGTTTTTCCTTCCACCAGTTTTCACCTGAGACAACCCCAGAGTGTTCTTTTACCTTTCAGCAGGGCATGGAATTGTGAGGGAGAGTCAGGTTTTCCTTTTTGGAGACAGAGTCTCATCCCTGTTGCTCACGCGGGAGTACAGTGGTGCGATCTGGACTCACTGCAACCTCTGCTTCCTGGGTTCAAGCTTCTCCTGCCTGGGCCTCCTGAGTAGCTGGGACTACAGGTATGTGCCACCATGCCTGGCAAGTTTTGTATTTTTAGTAGAGATGGGGTTTCACCATGTTGGCCAGGCTGTTCTCGAACTCCTGACCTCAGGTGATCCACCCACCTCGATCTCCCAAAGGGCTGGGATTACAGTTGTGAGCCACCTTGCCAGGCCGGGTTTTCCTTGTTTATGCTTTCATAGTTTTTACCCTGCAGACACCACCTTTGAACTAATTATTCCTTGAATACTCTTGCTCTTAGAATGTTAGAAAGGGGAGCTAATGAAGCAGCCCATCGTTCCTTTCTCTCTTGCTTGTTTTCTTTTCTTTCTTTCTTTCTTTTTTTTTTTTTTTGGAGATACAGTCTCCCTCTGTAGCCCAGGCTGGAGTGCAGTAGTGTGATCTTGGCTCACTGTAGCCTCCACCCCTGGGTCCCAGTTCAAGCAGTTCTCCTGCCTCAGCCTCCCAAGTAGCTGGGACCACAGGCACAAGCTACCATGCCCGGCTAATTTTTGTATTTTATAGTAGAGACGAGGTTTCACCAGGTTGGCTGGTCCGGTCTTGAACTCCTGACCTCTTGATCTGCCTGCCTCATCATCCCAAAGTGCTGGGATTATAGGTGTGAGCCACCGCGCCCGGCCCAGCCCATTGTTTCTAAGGGATGGAAACCTTTACCTGTTGTGCCTGTGACAGTGTAACATTCCACAGAATCAACATGTGACAAAAGTCTTTTTATTCCTTGTAAACCAAGAAACAAAAAGTCAAATTGTAAACTGAGACATTTCAAGAGATCAGGCCCGTGGTGTTTTTGCCCCCTTGCTTTGCTGTTGTCTGCTTTTTGTGTCTAGAATGGGTATAGAAGCAAGTTATAGGGCTTTCCTGGGACGCCGTGTGAGGATCTCCCTGGGTGCCGGAGAGCTCGCCACCGCACAGCCTGTCGATGGAAAGGGTGAACAGACGGTTGTTTGCACGTTGACGGGAGCTGTGGATGCTCTAGTAATACAGAGCTCTCCTTAGGGGGAAGATGCTTTAGCTTTAGATGTTTTGACTTCAGCTCTTTTTGCTGGGGTTTAGACTTTTAGAGAGGCACAGCTTGACTAAGATTAGCCAAAGCGGCATCTTAATTGAACGAGTAACAGCTATGGGGACAAACAGATATAATTAACTTTGATGTTTTAGAATTCCTTTTCCATTCTTTGATTGGCTGGCTTGTGCTTTGATCCTTAATGATGTGTCCACAATGAGTTACACTAGAAGAGAAATGTCTGTGTTTATATTACATATTACCAGATTACTCTCTCTGCGGAGGGTGGGCGTTTTCACCTCATGGAAAGATGGATCGGTAAGGAACAGGCTGTACTCTGCCAAGTATGTTTTCAGTAACAGCGAGTAACATCACAAATGCAGGCTCAGAATAAACTGTCGTGGACAGACAAACGTGATGTTAGGAAGTGCGGCAGAGTGTGGAGATGCACTCATAAGATAATTAGTAAGGGAATGAACTTCCATCAGTCTTGAAGCAAATGTGCTACCTCCTTATCTGTATATAGTTTTAAAAGCATGTGATATTCCTGATGTAGAGAATAGAGGTAAATGGATGTGGAAATGCCTTTGACCCTTGGAAGTTCTTTATAGACAGAATTCTGTTAGTATGCAGAGAGAGAGAAAGGGCAGTCTAGAATAAGTGAAGAGGATGCCTGCTGCCTTTTCAAAGTCTAACCGCTTATCCCCCAGATAAATACTTGGAAAGGAATGTTTCCTCTTCCAATTATGCACCCCTCACGTCGGTCTTCCTTATTTATCTTATCACTGCTTCCATGATTTTGGAACCTTAGGACAGTAGGTGACAGACACTGCTTTATGGAGCATACGGAAGAGCTGAAAAGTATTGGCTGGGCACGGTGGCTCATACCTATAATCCCAGCACTTTGGGAGGCTGAGGTGGGTGGGTCGATTGAGGTCAGGAATTGGAGACCAGCCTGACCAACATGGCGAAACCCCATCTCTACTAAAAATACAAAAATTATCTGGATGTGGTGCACATACTTGTAATATCAGCTACTTGGGAGGCTGAGGCAGGAGAATCGCTTGAGCCCAGGAGGTGGAGGTTGTGGTGAGCCAAGATCGTGCCATTGCACTCCAGCCTGGGCAACGGAACAAGGCTCTGCCTCAAAAAAAAAAGAAAAAAGAAAATTATTGGGCTCAAATAAGACTGGGTTAATTAGTAGGAGCAAATACAACCTCTGCCCTCCTCCTCCTTTATTGAGACAGGGTTTTGCTCTGTCACTTAGGCTGGAGTGCCGTGGTGTAATCTCTGCCCACTGCAGCCTTGACCCCTAGGATCAAGTGATCATCCTACCTCAGCGTCCTGAGTAGCTGGGACCACAGTTGCAGACCAACATGCCCAACTCATTTTTTTATTACTTGACGAGAGGAGGTCTCCCTATGTTGCCCAGGCTGTTTTCAAACTCCTGGGCTTGGGCAGTCCACCTGCCTTGGCCTCTCGAAGTGTTGGGATTACAGGTGTGAGCCACTGTGCCAGCCTCTTTTTTCTTTTCTTTTGTTTTTCTGTTTTCCTGTTCCCCACTTTTTTGGGCATACATACTAAAATTTTGTATATCAGCCCAGATTTTTAGATCCATTTGTGGATACAAGAATTTGGATCCATTTTATCCAGAAAAATTATATTTTACATTTTATTTTCAAGATAGATGAGCTGGTTTATAAACAGGTATCTAGTCCTTTTTAAAAATTATTTTTATTTTTTGCCTTTGAGGCTTAAGAAGTTGAATAAACATCACTATGCTTGTTCTGACCTTGCACACGTTATGTATGTTGGAATCAGGTTCTCCAGTTTTATTTTCATTTCTACATCTCTTTGATCATCACCACACTGTGAGTTAAGTTAGGAAGGAGATTTGAAGCAATTGCTTCTGTTGAGTTTGCTTGACGACTTCCTTACAGACGGGTCCACTTACTCCGCATGTGAAAAGTATTTACCGATCACACACAATGCCACAGTCCTTGCTGTAGGGCGCAGTAACTATGAGATCAGCATGCTGGCATTTAGAAAGGCTCCTCCCCTTGTTCCTTTAAATGTTTTCTGTTGTTCTGTTCTGTGTGCATCGAATTTATACTTGTCCTTTTCTTTTAAAGACAAGTTGTGGGAAGGAAAAGACAAGATCATAACATTAAGATTGAATGTGTTTCTCAATCTTCGCATCCTTAGCTAGTTTCTTTGATGTATTCGAGTTTGCTATAAAATGGGAGGGGAGGAAGAAAAGCGACCAGCGATAATCAAAGGGGAGAAAGATCAGGGTAGGACTCGGTGACATTTGAGGGTAAGTTTGGGAGCTGTTGCAAGAGTTATTGCTGCCTGTGACTATTTGGCCTGGCTGCATGTCAGAGCCATTAACTTCAGAATAACAGAGCCTTTAGGAGAATGTACTCTTTTAGAAAACTCCTCGTTAATTTAATTTATGGAAGGGGAGGGGAGTTGAGGAGCGGGGAGCTGGAAGCATGGGGTTTCACCAGTGCCTAGAGTTTAAGTTAAACCAGAAACAAAAAAAAGTACAAAAGCTGAGAATGCTGGATTAGCTGAAAGGTTTGAAAAATCCCCTGCTCTGCTTCCGGTGGCCCTGGAGCCTGTCCTGCTCCAGAAGGAGTTGCCTCCTCAGTGATGGCTTTTGGAGCTCAACCTCTAACATGGATCCCAGCTGGGAAATCTTCAGCTCTAATTAAGCTTGGCTTGTTTTGATTCTCTTCCAGCCTTGTGGTTGAATAGCTTTGTGTATGTAGCCTTTTGCTAACAACTTTTCCCACAGTCAGGAAAACCTACCTCTTCAGTGGCGATGGTTACCTGGAAGTCTTTGGCAACCATCTCACAGGAAGTGGCTAACTTGTGTACATGACTCTCCCTCTTGCCCCCTGACCTCCCCTAACAGATTTCACCATATTTTGGGAGTGGAAGGAACAAAGCTGTCATTACTCATAGGAGAACGGGAAAAGACAGTGGTGTCTGGGTCTGTGGAACCACGAGAATACACCAGGATTGAGCATTCCTCTTTCTCTGAATTATCTTTTGCCCTGCCCTCCCCTGCTGAGATAGAAGAGGTAAGTTAAGATGGATGGGGTTTCTCCATGTTGGTCAGACTGGTCTCGAACTCCCGATTTAAGGTGATCCACCTGCCTCAGCCTCCCAAAGTGCTGGGATGTTAGGAGTGAGCCACCGCGCCCGACCAGAATTTATTAAATTGATTATTCAAGGCCCGTCTCTACTAAAAATACAAAAAATTAGCAGGACGTGGTGGCAGGCTCCTGTAGTCCCAGCTACTCTGGCTGAGGCAGGAGAATCACGGCAGCCAGGAAGGCGGAGGTTGCAGTGGCCGAGATCGAGGCACTGCACTCCAACCTGGTGACACAGTGAGACTCTGTCTCAGAAAATAAATAATTCAAAAATGCTTGTCAAACCTATGTACTGTTTGCCACACACTAAGACCCAAAGGAGGGAAGAATGTCAGCGTGCCACATCGCGGCATGGCACTGATGGTGTTGCTGTGATGCTGGGTACACGGGACCATGAGAACGAGAGGATGGAGCCCAGTGTGTGGCCTGGGGGTTCAAGGGAAACCGTATTCAGGAAGTGGCATTTTGGCTAAGAATTACGGAGTCAGTACCATTTGCAAGGTTTTAAAATGAAAATGGAGGCCAGGTCCCAACACTGGGAGGCTTAGGCGGATGAATCGCTTGAGTCCGGGAGTTCAAGACCAACTTGGGCAACATGGGGGTACAGCAAAACCCCGTCTCTGCTAAAAATACAAAAATTAGACAGGTGTGGTGGCGCATGATCCCAGCTACTGGGGGTGCCGAAAAGGGATGATAGCTTGAGCCTGGGAGGTCGAGGCTGCAGTGAGCTGAATAACACCACTGCGCTCCAGCCTGGGGCAACAGAGTGAGACCCTGTCTCATTAAATAATAAAATATAAATGGAGGCCAGGCGCGGTGGCTCAAGCCTGTAATCCCAGCACTTTGGGAGGCCGAGGTGGGTGGATCACGAGGTCAAGAGATCGAGACCATCCTGGTCAACATGGTGAAACCCCGTCTCTACTAAAAATACAAAAAATTAGCTGGGCATGGTGGTGCGTGCCTGTAATCCCAGCTACTCGGAAGGCTGAGGCAGGAGAATTGCCTGAACCCAGGAGGCCGAGGTTGCAGTGAGCCGAGATTGTGCCATTGCACTCCAGACTGGGTAACAGGAGCGAAACTCTGTCTCAAAAAAAGAATATATATATATATAAATGGAGTGGTAACATGGAAGATAGGTCATGTAAAATGCTGTGGAAAATACCGTATTCATGGAAATAGAAGTAGTTCATTATATAAAACATTCATTTGATCATAAAACACATTTATCATGCACCTACATTGTATCAAGTGCTGTACTAGGTACCAGGAGTAAAACTGGTGAACATGTTACATATTCAGTAGAATTTAATGATGGACTGGATGTGGGAGGACGTTTCAGGGTGACGCTGAGGCATCTGAAGTGTGCAACTAGATAGATAATGGTCCAATTACTGAGCAAGGAAGAGGACCCAGCTTTGAGCAGGACCAAGATTGAGGAGGGTGTGGGTGGCAGATGAGAAAATGATTTGGCTAAGCCCCTTTGCGATATCTAAGGGCAGTGTTTGGTGGGTGACTGGATGTGTAGCTTTGCAGTTCAGAGCAGAGGTTTGGATGAGAGATCCAAATTTGAGAATACAGTAGTATCTAGATGGCAGTTGAAACTGTGGGTGAGATTGACTAGGAAAAGAACAGAGGCTAGGACAGAAAACAAGCCTGAGAGCCAGGCTCCCTGAACGTTAGGCATTTCATGGTTAGGTGCAGAGGGATGAGCTGGCAAAAGTTACGAAGAATAAGGATTGAGACTTGTAGCAAGACAGTCACGAAGGTCTGTTATTCTAAAAGCCAAGAGAAGAGAGTAAGGACGGGGAGACCAGCTGCAGCCACAGGATGAGGAAAACCAAGTGTCTGCTGGGTTTAGAGACATCAAAGGTAACTGCCATCTTATTTAAAGTTGTTCAGGCCAGTGCAGTGGCTCACGCCTGTGGTCCCAGCACTTTAGGAGGCTGAGGTGGGTGGATCACCTGAGGTCAGGAGTTCAGGACCCGCCTGGCCAACACAGTGAAACCCTGTGTCTTCTAAAAATACAAAAATCAGCCAGGTTTGGTGACGTACACCTGTAATTTCAGCTACTCAGGAGGCTGAGGCAGGAGAATCGCTTGAACTCGAAAGGTGGAGGCTGCAGTGAGCCGAGATGTCCCCACTGCACTCCAGCCTGGGCAACAGAGCAAGACTCTGTCTTAAAAAAATAAAATAATTAAGTTGTTCATATGATTGGGCTTGATGCTAGACTGTTTGGGGGTGAAGCTGTACATTCTGCGGGTGTTTTGGAAACTCAGGCAATACTTTCTTTGGTCATAGTGATTGGAGGCACTTCTGGCATTGGATGGGCAGGTATGCTGCAATATACAGGACAATTCCGCACATGAAGAATCGTCCCACGTTTAACACGATTTCTCAAACGTCCCAACAGACATCTGTGTAAAGTTAAATACAGAACCTGTCTGTAAGTGTTTGAGCTGGAACCCGACTTTGTTTTACGTGTAGGTGCAGAGTATTTGTTCCCATGCTTAGTGCCCACTGAAGTTTCCAGGAATGAAACCACTTCTCAGTCGGGACAAGATTGCACATTGTTTTATGTGGACCTTCACTAAATACTGTTCACAGTTTGGGGGAATGGTGTCGGCAGTGGCCACACTGCTTTAGGAGTTTGAATGATCAGTAAACGTGCTGTGTGGATCTGTGTCTGGAGCTGTTGTATTCACGGTGCGTCCATGCGCACAGCTACTTCATGAGATCCTCTCTTACAGTTTTATGCCAATATGTAAAAATGACAAGCAAGCTGTGTTAATATCAATTCCGTCCCCCCTTTTTCTTCTATACTTAAGATATTACATCGATTTACTTTTAGAAATTATTATGCAGGTAGATTATAAACTACTTATGATTTTTATTTCAAGACAGAAAAATGTGTTATAAAAAGGGACTTTTAGGCTTGAAAACCCCAGCTTACATCTTGAAATACCTTGTATACTATTAAAAGGAGCTATGTATTTTATAGTCCTTGAAGTATGCTCTTCAAACTATCTACATAAGAATCATCTGGAGTGTTTGCAAACTTCGGGGTCCTGGGCCCCCCTTTAGAGCTACTGAATTCCTTGTGGGAGACTTGAATCTTTCTTATGTCACCCTCTCCCCAGACGGATTCTCACTCTGTCACCCAGGCTGGAGCGCAGTGGCGTGATCTTGGCTCTCTGCAACCTCTGCTGCCTGAATTCAAGCGGTTCTCCGGCCTCAACCTCCTGAGTAGCTGGGATTATAGGCACCTGCTACTGCACCTGGCTAATTTTTTTGTAGTTTTAGTAGACATGGGGTTTCACCCTCTTGACCAACCTGGTTTTGAACTCCTGACCTCGTGATCCACCTGCCTCGACCTCCCAAAGTGCTGGGATTACAGGTGTGAGCCACCGTGCCCAGCCTTTTTGTTTGTCTTTTGAGATGCAGTCTTGCTCTGTTGCCCAGGCTGGAGTGCAATGGTGCGATTTTGGCTCACTGCATCCTCCACCTCCTGAGTCAAGCAATTCTCCTGCTGCAGCCTCCCAACCAACCGGGATTACAGGTGTATGCCACTATGCCCAGCTGATTTTTTATATTTTTAGTAGTGACTGTGTTTTGCTGTGTTGACCAGGCAGGTCTCAAACTCCTGACTTCAGGTGATCTGCTCGCCTCAGCCTTCCAAAGTGCTGGGATTACAGGTGTGAGACGCCGCACCTGGACCCCAACCTACACGTGACTCTTATCCCATTAATATTTGAGAATGCACTGCCGTAGATGGAACAATTTAAGAATTTAGAGAAATGGAGGGACATAAACAGCTTTTTGGGTTAAAAATAATACCCTGGGCTGGGCATGGTGGTTCATGCCTGTAATCCCAGCCCTTTGGGAGGCCAAGGAGGGCAGATCACCTGAGATCAGAAGTTCAAGACCAGCCTGGCCAACATAGTGAAACCTCATCACTACTAAAAATAAAAAAATTAGTCAAGCGTGGTGGTGGGCACCTATAATCCTAGCTACTTGGGAGGCTGAGGCAGGAGAATTGCTGGAACCTGGGAGGCAGAGGTTGCAGCGAGGCAAGATTGTGCTCCTAACTCCAGCCAGCCTGGGTGACAAGTGAGACGCCGTCTTCCGCCCTCCCCCCCTCCCCAAAAAAAGTACCTCTGGTAGGACTTGAGAAGGTACATTGAAGTAGTTTGAGACTCACAGCTGAGAACCCGTGAAGTTTCTATTACAATGTTCTAGTTGAAAAATGTTGAGGAAACAGCATGGCATGTGGTAGACACGGGTGAGGGGACTTATTAGGAAGTAAAATGATACAATATAGTGATAGTATTGGGGGAATAAAAGAGAATGAAGTGGGATTAAAGATAAGAATGATGGTTTTGCTGGTAAATGGTGGTATCGTTTTTATCAAGTTGGGGATTTCAGCGGGGTGGGTGGCTGGGCCGTGGCCTCCAGTTTGGGCATGCTAACATTTAGTTTCCTGTCGTACCTGTCACTGAAGTTTGAGTATATACACGTATGATTTCGTTTAGGAGAACCGTCTCCTAGAGATAAGCTTTAGGGAATCATTCACATGTGGATGCTAGTTGAAGCCGTTCAAGTGGTAGAGATCGTTGCCAGGGAGTATACAGAATTTCCACATCCAGGATAGATATGCGGGTGGCTTCTCCTTGTTTCTAAGTGAATTTTACTCCATAATATTCAAGACTCCTTTTAGGTATGATCGTTTTAATTACTGAAGATAATGTAGTTCTCTGGTAGGTCTGTATCTTTGCTGAATAAGCTTAATTGGGATATAGTGTGGGAAAACGCTTTCTGACATATAACAAACCTCTTGTTTTTTTGTTTTGAGACAGAGTCTCACTCTGTTGCCCAGGCTGGAGTACAGTGGTGCGATCTTGGCTCACTGCAACCTCTGCCTCCGGGGTTCAAGCGTTTCTCGCTGTCTGAGAAACGCTTGAGAATAGCCTCCTGAGTAGCTAGGATTACAGGCGTTCGCCACCACCTGGCTAATTTTTGTATTTGGTTTTAATAGAGATAGGGTTTTACCATATTGACCAGGCTGATCTTGAACTCCTGACCTCAGATGATCTGCCCACCTCGGCCTCCTGAGGTGCTGGGATTACAGGTGTGAGCCATGGTGCCCAGCCAACATGGCTTTTATTTTGTTGCTCAGTCTGTCCTTGGGACAAAGGATGTGCCTGAAAAAGACTAATGATATCGTTTATGATATGATAATAAAGGTTATAGTGAAAACAGCTGCCAGTCTACAAAATTAGTGTGGTTTATAGCAATTGCACGTTTGAGATCTATTGATTATTAAGAGCCCAAGCCACTTGGCTTTACTTGCCTCTGAATTTTTTTTCCCCTTAAAGAATACACATGCCCTCCTCTTTGAAATGTTCGTAATTTACTTGGGTTGGAGTACCTTCACTAAGGAGATTCTAGCTTTGATGTCTAATGGTCATTTTCCATGCAGTTCCTTCTTTTCCATGCATTCACATTTAAATGTACAGACATATGTAAAATTAAACACAAATAGACTGACGTCTTTGTTTAGCCACAGACCTCTGCGTGTCAAAATATCACAGGTCCTTTCTGTTTTTGTCTTTCTCTTTCTCTCTATCATTATGATAAGTTGCATTATTAAGTTTCTCCTGCCAGGCATGCTGGTGTGTGCCTGTAGTCGCAGCTAGTCGGGAGGCTAAGGTGGGAGGATCGCTGGAGCCCAGGAGTTCTGGGCTGTATGTAGCGCACTATGCTGATCAGGTGTCTGCCCTAAGTTCGGCATCAATATGGTGACGTCCTGGGAGTGGGGGACCACCAGATTGCCTAAGGAAGGGTGAGCTGGCCCAGGTCAGAAACAGCAGGTCAAAACTTCCATGCTGATCAGTAGTGGGATCACACCTGTGAAAAGCCACTGCACTCCACTCCAGCATGGGCAACATAGGGAGACCCCATCTCTAAAAAAAAAGTTTTTCCTTACATGAACGCTTCCTATCTCTCTCCTTCCTCTGATAATCTAGTAACAAGTTTGGCAAGTGTGTTTTAGAACTTTTCCTAGTCCATACTGAAAGCCTTTGGTTAGATGTCCGATTCCAGTCCTCCCGATGGCTGTTACAGTTGTGGATTTCACTTTAATGGTTTAAAATCACAAAGTTCTGGGCTCTGGGGCTGACTTCATAGGGGTGAGTCTAAGTATTTAAAAGCATTTTTGGAGTGTCAGCTGTGGCTAATGTTGTGTCAGCATTTCCATCATCGTAATTCCCAACATTGGAAGGTTTATAACGAGACTGCTAAGTTTCACCACAAACCGAAGCTTGGTAAGCAAGAACTGAGCCTGAAGCAAACTTTTTTATTTAGAAAAAAAATGTAGTTTCTCTATGAAGCCACTAATAAAGAAGCAAGGCTAGTGACTGTTGTTACGGTGCCCAAACTGCTTGGTTTACTTAATGCTGCAGGGACATAAGAGTGTGATAGAAGGCAGTCACTCCAGGAGTTGGGAGGAAACGCACGAGTGTGAATGTGAGTGATATTTAGTTTCGGAGGGTGTCTGTTTGAACATTAGAAAACATTTTCTTCTCAATTTTAGGGTAATTTTCAAGCCTTGTTTGTCTAAATGTCCTGCGGGGAAGCAAAAATGTTTGGTCCCATGATAATGAACTCAATATAAATATGCAAATGCTTGAAACCCCAAGCCAGTCCGTCTTCTCCAACCTCAGAGCTAGAGAAATGATAGGCATATGGATGAGGGTGCCGTACAGCACGGGGCCGGCCGGCCGTACAGCTGCCACAGTCTTCATTTAATAATGTTCTTTCATTCCCATGTAACATTGATCCTGCAGGACCACTGCAGGGAGAGCAGATACCTAGAGAATTTTTTTTTCCTTGTAGTAATGATGATTGATTTCTGCAGATACATCTCATTCTCTCTGGCTCCGACCTCCCTGGTGGCTGGCAGGAAGCATATGCATGATGCTAATTTGAGTTAAGCATAAAATCTATGGCCTTGCAACAGAAACAGCACGATTCACATATGGGTGAACCCACAGCTCTGGCCTCTTCCGTACTCCACGCTTAAATCACCTGAATGACTTGGCCCGCAGTTTAATGGAATGAAAGGTAAAGATAACCTTGAGAGGGTCAGGTCGGCCTGTGCTCCCTCCACAGTGCTCAGAGGTACTCATTCTATTGTTGTTCTTTTTACCTCATATTGACTCTTTTCACCAGATTCTCTCCATTTTCATCACCTCTTCTGGGTATATTTTCTTTTCTTTCTTTCTTTTTTTGAGACCAAGTTTCACTCTTGTTGGCCAGGCTGGAGTGCAGTGGCTTGATCTCGGCTTACTGTAACCTCTTGACTCCTGGGTTCAAGCAGTTCTCCTGCCTCAGGCTTCCGAATAGCTGGGATTACAGGCGTGTGTCACCACGCCCAGCTGATTTTGTATTTTTACTAGAGACGGGGGTTTTCACTATGTTGGTGAGGCTGGTCTCAAATTCGAGGCCTCGGGTGATCCTCCCGCCTTGGCCTCCCAAAGTGCTGGGATTACTGGCATGAGCAACCACCTCTGGCCTTCTTTTTCTTTCTTTCTTTCTTTTTTTTTTTTTTTAAGGTGGGTCTTACTCTGTCACCCAGGCTGGAGTGCTGTGGCGTGTTTCAGCTTACTGCAGCCTATGCCTCCGGGGCTTAAGTAAGCCTCCCACTTCAGCCTCCTGAGTAGCTGGCACCACCACAGGTATGGACTATCTCTCAAGGATAATTTTTTATATTTTTGGCAGAGAGAGGTTTTCACCATGTTGCCCACACTGGTCTTGAACGCCTGAGCTCAAGTGGTCTGCCTGCCTCGGTCTCTTAAAGTGCTGGGATTACAGGCACGTGCCACCTCACCAAGGCTTCTGTGTGTATTTTCTTCTCGCCTTTCTTCCTGACTCCAAATAATTTAGGCTGAGGAACTGTTTGTAGAGATTGTGCTAGGTACTAAGTGAAAAGCTCAGCTTTCACATACACGCACTACAACATTTGAGCCAATGGGTGCAGATTGATGGATATTGAAGTAATGTATATATACATACGTGTGTGCACACATACACAGATGTATATGCCTGTATGTATGTACATCTGTAATCTGACTGCAGACGTCTAAGCACCTAAATCACAAACAGTTATGCTGCTTAGGTTACAGGGTTGCAAAAGTGTAGTGAATTAGAAAAAGGTGTTCTTCTGGCTTCAGGGCGTGTGGTTGGCAAGCAGATGAGGGCTGGCTCTATGTCCCCACTCCCCTCCTGGGTTGGGCATGATTGTGTAGGGCACGTCTTGCACAGCCCTGTGAGGCAGCCCTGAGAATGTCATTTATTACTTTAATATTTCTTTCTGTTTGTTTTTCTTCTGTTATTCAAAGTGTGACCCTGATTTTTAGAAAACAGTCACACATACTCAGTGGATAACAAAGTATTGTTAATATAATGCAAGCTTCTTTTATTTGATGTTAATTTACTTTGTTTTTGAGGCAGGGTCTCTGTTGCCTGGGCTGAATTTATTTTTAATTTTTATAGGGACAGGGTCTTGCTGTGTTGCCCAGGCTGATCCCGAGCTCTTGGCCTTAAGAGCTCTCACTTTGACTTCCCAAAGTGCTGGGATTACAGGCATAAACCACTGCATCTAACGTCTTTAATTTTGTATCTGAGAATGTATTATTATTATTTTTTTTGAGAGTGAATCTTGCTCTTATTTCCAGACTGGAATGCAGTGGCATGATCTTGGCTCACTGTAAACTCTGCCTCCCAGATTCAAGCAATTCTCCTGCCTCAGCCTCCTGAATAGCTGGGATTACAGGCATGCACCACCATGCCTGCCTAATTTTTGTATTTTTAGTAGAGACAGGTTTCACCGTGTTGGTCAGGCTGGTCTCAAACACCTGACCTCAAGTGATCCACCCACCTTGGCCTCCCAAAGTGCTGAGATTATAGGCGTGACCCACTGCACCCAGCCTGAGAATGCATTAATATCTGAATTTTTAGGCTATTAGAAGAGGCAGATGTTTAGAAGAATTGTTTGTGCAGACAACTGGCTGTTCATACGACAGTGTTGTATGTTCATACTACAGTGTGATGATCTGTGGGCAAACGTGATCCAGGCCTCTCAGTATAACCTGGGGTTATTTTCTCCCCACCGACTCAGTAATTTAGAAGGTAACTTTCAAGCACAGATATATTTTATACTGAAGAATTAAGCTGTATGAATGCCATGACTGTATCTCTTAGATTCCTACAGTTTGATGGTTGTCGGTTGGGATTACATGTGTGGATAAATAAGTATTTTAGTGATTATTTTATGTTTTTATGAAATTCATATCCTAGGCTGGTTATTGTGGCTCTCACCTGTAATCCCAGCACTTTGGGAGGCTGAGGCAGGTGGATCACTTGGGGTCAGGAGTTTGAGACCAGCCTGGCCAACATGGTGAAACCCCACCTCTACTAAAAATACAAAAATTAGCCGGGCGTGGTGGCAGGGTCTTGTAATCCAGGCTACCTGGGAGGCTGAGAGAAGAGACTCGCTTGAACCCAGGAGGCAGAGGTTGCAGTGAGCCGAGATCACGCCGTTGCACTCCAGCCCGGGTGATGAGAGTGAAACTCTGTCTAAAAAAGAAAAAAAATTAAAATCATATCCTAGTCTTTTCTCCAGATTTAGTGCTTTATCTATAATTAGAGAAAATGTGAGAACCAAAGAGCAGGTAACAGGGAAACCAGGCTGGCTTTAGGACATTAAATTTGTGGGCCACTGTGTGCATTTTAGGAAATGAATGGGCTCTTTAACCTGCCTTCACCGTGCTGGTCCTCTTCCATACTCACTCTGTGTTTTTGTTTTTTTTGGTAACCATTTTATTGAAAGATGATTGACATACAAAATGTCTCACGTATAACTTGGTGAATTTGGGGCGAAGTGTATACCTTTGAATCCGTCACCACAATCAAGGCTATAAACACATCCAACACTTTCAAAAATTTCCTCTGCTGTATTTATTGATTTACTTTTAAATTTCCAAAATATTTTTTTCTTTTGTGATAAGAACATGTAACATAAGTTCTATTCTCTTAGCAAAATGTTAGATATAATAAAACAGTATTGTCACCTAGAGACCCTATTTTGTGCAGAATGTATTCATCTTGTATATAAACACTTTGTGTCCTTTGAACCACTCCTCCCCATGTCTCCTTCCTTCAGCCACTGTTCTACTCTTTGGTTCTCTGATTTTGAATATTTTGGATTCCTCATAAAAATGGAGGCATGTAAAATTTGTCCTTCTGTGTCTGGCCTATTTCACTTAGCGCAGTGTCTTCTGGGTCCATCCATGTTGCTGGAAATGGCAGGCTATCGTTCTTTTCCAGGGTTGAGTAATACTCCGTTCATACTCGCTTATTTCTGTTTTTCTTCTGCATGTGAAAAACCTGAACCATGATGCTGACATAACCATGTCCTCCATTCATCTCAACCAACGGATGTTGTAAACATTCTCTGCTGACACGCATTGGTAACTGGGACTACAAGAGAGAACAGGAATCTGCTGCTCCCGTTATGAGACCTTATTTTTACATGGAAATCAAATCATATTGAGTGAGATGTGAACTACTCAGGTGAAAGGTTTCTAAGAACCAATTTAAGTCTTTATAAACAGAATGGATAACTTGATTATTTCAGAGCATATTGTTTCGGAATAAGAAGTTGACTCTGGAGTTCTGTGTCTTTTTCCTTTGGAAATGATAGAGTAGTTCCTCAGCTCTGTGATTCACTTCCTGTTTTGGGGGACAGGATGTTGGATAATGGTAAGGCCCAGGCATGTCTGCTCTTCCAGCTTTGCAGATGGATCAAGTTTCCATTGTTTATTCAAGGAACAGGGATAAAGTTGTCTCTTGTCAAACTAGAGGAGGAAACTTCTTAGAAGTAGAGGGACTTGCTTTGGTGATGTTTTAAGCCATATATTCTTTTTAATCTGCGGCCTTGGCTTGATTCTGTTTTTGTAATTTTGCCTTTTGGTTTGTCTTTTCTGTGTGTATTGGCGACTAGCAGTTAATCATGTGTTGTCCATAGGAAGGTAAGTCATTCAACCGGGAGCAGTGGCTCATGCCTGTAATCCCAGCACTTTGGGAGGCCGAGGCAGGCGCATCACTGAGGTCAGGAGTTCGAGACCAGCCACACCAACATGGAGAAACCCTGACTCTACTAAAAATACAAAAATTAGCTGGGTGGTGGTGCATGCCTGTAATCCCAGCTACTCGAGAGGCTAAGTAAGGCAGGAGAATCACTTGAACCCAGGAGGTGGAGGTTGCAATGAACTGAGAACTCAACATTGCACTCCAGCCTAGGCAACAAGAGTGAAACTCCATCTCAAAAAAAGTATAAAAAAATTAAAAAAATTAAAAAAAAAGAGGAAGATGCTTGATTCACAGTAACTTAAATAGGCATCTCCCCTTCTTCCTCTCTAACAAAATTGTGGAGGCACACAAAAATGAGTCTTTTCAATGAGAATTAAAACTTTTCAGGCTGGGCGCGGTGGCTTACTTCTAAATCCCAGGACTTTGGGAGGCTGAGGCGGGTGGATTACTTGAGGTCAGGAGTTCCAGACCAGCCTTGCCAACATGGTGAAACCTCATATCCACTAAAAATACAAAAATTAGCCAGGCATGTTGGCACGTGCCTGTAGTCCCAGCTACCCAGGAGGCTGAGGCAGGAGAATCGCTTGAACCTGGGAGGCAGAGGTTGCAGTGAGCTGAGATCGCACCACTGCACTCCAGCCTGGGTGACAGAGAGAGATACTGTCTCAAAAAGAAAGGCTCAAGCCTGTAATCCCAGCACTTTGGGAGGCCGAGGCAGGTGGATCATGAGGTCAACAGATCAAGACCAACCTGGTCAACATGGTGAAACCCCGTCTCTACTAAAGATACAAAAAATTAGCTGGGCATGGTGGTGCGTGCCTGTAATCCCAGCTACTCAGGAGGCTGAGGCAGGAGAATTGCCTGAACCCAGGAGGCGGAGGTTGCGGTGAGCCGAGATCCCGCCATTGTACTCCAGCCTGGGTAACAAGAGCGAAACTCCGTCTCAAAAAAAAGAAAACGAAACAAAACACTTTTGTTTCCTAAAGTCCCAAAGCTTTTTTCATTTCCGTTGTACACTTAAATGAACAATGAAACTAATACTTTTATTGGATTTGACTGTTGATTTGTAACAAATTATATTCTTTTCCTGATCCTGAGTATTGTAAGAAATTTTACTTGGGGTGGGGGCAGGTAAAGAAAGATTGTTATTCTTCATGGTATTGTCCTTATATACATATTTTCACATGCATGCTTTTCTTTTTTTCTTAAAAAAAATTTTTTTTTAAATGGAGTCTTGCTCTGTTGCCCAGACTGGAGTACAGTGGTGTGATCTCTGCTCACTGCAATCTCTGACTCCCTGGTTCATGTGATTCTCCTGCCTCAGCCTCCTGAGTAGCTGGAATTACAGGTGTGCACCACCATGCCCAGCTAATTTTCGTAAAGATCCGGTTTTGGTGTGTTGGCCAGGCTTGTCTCGAACTCCTAACCTCAAGTGGTCAGCCAGCCTCAGCCTCCCAGTGCTGAGATTACAGGTGTGTGAGTCACTGCGCCCGGCTGTACTTTCCTTTTCTAAATTTTCCCTCATGAATTTCAGAGGTATACAGGATGCTTCTGCATTCTTCACAAGGGATGACATTAAAAGAACACATAACATTCGATTGATTTTAATGAAAAGAGAAAGCTTGAGTGAGACCAAAGAGTAAAAAGACGCTGTGCACGATGGCTGACGTACCAGCTCCTTGGTATTACAGGTTCGGCATCCCAAAGTGGAAAAGCTAAAATGGAAAATGCTTCCAAAATCCAAAACTTTTTGAGCCCTGACGCGATGCTCAAAGAATATGCTCATGGGAGCTTTTTTTATCTTTTATTTTTTTGAGATGGAGTTTTGCTCTGTCGCCCAGGCTGGAGTGCGGTGCCATGATCTTGGCTCACTGCAACCTCTGCCTCCCAGGTTCAAGTGATTCTCCAGCCTCAGCCTCCTGAGTAGCTGAGACTACAGGTGCCTGCCACCATGCCTGGCTAAATTTTTTTGTATTTGTAGTACAGATGGGTATTCACCATGTTGGCCAGGCTGGTCCACAACTCCTGACCTCTAGTGATCCACCTGCCTCGGCCTCCCAAAGTGGTGGGAGGCCACTACACCCAGCCTTGTGGGAGCATTTCGGATTTTGAATTTTCTGACTTGGTATGCTCATCTGGTGAATATATAATGCAAATGTTCCCAAATCTGAAAAGATCTAAAATCTGACGCACTTGTATTCCCAAGCATTTCGGATTAGGGGTACTCATCCGGTATTGAAGAAGATAATTAATAATAAAGATGGCAAAGGAAGCAGATCCTATGATACATAAAGAGAGACAATGAGGGATTTCTATACTTTTTAGAAGTAATAGAATCTTAGCCCTGATTCACGTGTGTCTACTGGGTCCAGTCACTAGGCAGTTAGTCTCCGAATAGCCTTGTGACTTACGAGATCGTCTAAGTTGAATCAAAATTGAAGTCTAGATTCTCCGTGCCTTTTATGACTTTTATGAGTGTGGGTGTGTTGTGAACACGTAGGTTGGTTGAGAGTTGAAGATCCTATGAAATACGAACAACAGCCCTGTCTTTGAAGAACTGGAGGAAGAATCAGGGTTACAAGGATGTAATGTGGAGTAAGGGGTGTGATTTTTTTTTTTTTTTTTTTGAGACGGAGTCTCAGTTCACTGCAACCTCCACCCCTAGGGTTCTAGTGATTCTTCTGCCTCAATCTCCTGAGTAGCTAGGATTACAGGTGCCTGCCACCATGCCCCGCTAATTTTTATTTATTTATTTTTTTGAGACGGAGTCTTGCTCTGTCACCAGGCTGGAGTGCAGTGGTTCAATCTTACTTAGCTCACTGCAACCTCTGCCTCCTAGGTTCAAGTGATTCTCTTGCCTAGCCTCCCGAGTAGCTGGGACTACAGGTGTGCACCACCACGCCCAGCTAATTTTTGTATTTTTAGCAGAGGCGGGGTTTCACCATGTTTGCCAGGATGGTCTCGATCTCTTGACTTCGTGGTCCAACCTCTTCGGTCTCCCAAAGTGCTGGGATTACAGGCATGAGTCACTGCATCTGGCCTAACTTTTTTGTATTTTTAGTAGATACAGGATTTCACCATGTTGGGCAGGCTGGTCTCGAACTCGTGACCTCAGGTGGTCCACCCGCCTCATCCTCCCAAAGTGCTAGGATTACAGGTGTGTGCCACTGCGCCCAACCAGGGGTGTGATTATAAGGAGTGAAAGACATTTGTTTGATGAATGGTATTCCACTCAATGGGTCTCATACCTGGCCACGCCTCACCACACCTTTGTTTGCACGTACATGACATTATTGGCAAATCTGGGTCTCTGAATGCTTCCCCACACCCTGAGCGGAGGCTAATTCTATCACCGCGATTAGCTGTCTGCAGATAACATATCTGTGACAATTTTAAAAACCATGCATGATTGGCTTTGCGCCGTTGCCAGCCAGCCACCGTCTGCAGTTGTTACTTGGCTTGTGCGGAGGGAGTACAGAATTTAAAGTTATTCTAAAGTAAACTGAATTAGGGAGGGAAATTTGTAGCCAACTTACCACCCTCATATAATGCAACCAAAACCAAATGTAAATGATTTTTGGATGATCCGAATTAGTTCTCCCTTCTGCCAGCTCACGTGGAGCACCAAGATTAGAGAGTAGTAAGAAGGCCTTCTTACTTTTGGAATGGATTTCGTTTGCAGTAGCAAAGAGCATTGGGAAGCGTGCCCTTTGGAAACGTTTGCCCACATATTTATTTTCGGATTTCTAATACCAGCATACTGCATTTGAATTTGCTCATTTTTGTTGAGTGCTCAGATGTTTATGTCTGTCTTTTTATTTTGTCTTGTGAACTGGTATGACTTTCACAATGACAACACCCATTGCTTAGTATATGGGACAAAAGAAACTCTTTTTTTTTCTTCCCCTCTTTTGCCTTTTTAAAATAAGCCATCTAACAAAGAAACGCTTTTTTTTTATCTCCCTGGCCTAAGCCCCAGATGACCTAAGGATTTAGAGGTCTGAGGTCAGGTTTCTTTCTTCTTTGCTTTACACACAACTGTCTCTTCTTTACATTGTGGTCTTTCCGACTTGTGTGGGGACGCTGCAGGTAGAAGAGTGTGTGTGGGTTTTGTGTAAAGTATGTGTGCTCTCTGATGCGGCAGGGGGAATCTTTATGCTTTGAGTCAGATGGGTGCCTGTGAAAGAAATTAGGTGAGTCTAATTATAAAGCCCCCAAATAGTGAGGATCCCGATTGTCCTTTCCTCTTTGAATCTACTGAGCAGTTTATCTTTGAACCAAGTTGATTAGGAAAAGGGACAGGCTCCAGTCATTTCATTTGGCTGTTTTTGGCATCCAGGAAAGTGTGGGGGTGGGGAGCTCATCAGAGGCAAACCAAAGGAAGCTGGTAGACCTTGAACTTGCTCTGAGCAGATTATTAATTTTCTCTTCCTTGTACATTGTTAAGTCTGTAGAAAAGGAACATCGGCTCAGGATCTGTCGCTCTGGCTCCAGGCCAGCATGCCGAATTCTGTCATCTTGGCAGCACGGCCAAGCATCTTTATTACATGTTATAATTCTGGTTTTTGAGCTTGGTCCTGAGATGCTGCTACAGCATCAGATGGTTTGGGATGTGGAAAAGGAAAAGGGCTATGTGCATCTGTAGATGAGGTTTGGGGAGAGTGGGGAGAGCCGGAAACATGGAGCGGTCGTCTAGGGCAGGGACTTGTCATGGATGCTGCACACCCTCCTTTATGCTGCCTCGAATTTTAAATGCATTATTAATTTCTGTTCAATACAGATTGTTGACAGCAAACCGAAAATAAATGTGGGCCCTACCCCTGCTCTGGCCATTATGTCTCCTAGCAGCTCCGTAATTAGCACCAGCCTTGAGAACGGAGTGCCATCATCGATGTGACAGTTTCTTCCCTTTTGTCCTGTTCCTGGGGTGCTTTGGCGACCCTTGACCTCCATTGGTCTGGGAGTGGGAAACTGAACTTACGAACTGTTGGGCCGCACTGGCTTGGGATTAACCAGGGCAGGGGTAATTTTCTCACTCACTCTCTTCAAAAGGCCTTTACAGGGAAGTACTAGGAGTAAATAATTTTAAAGACTGGTTGGAAGGGGAAAAACAGTTGCATCCATTTCTTGAGCACAGATACCCCAACCTGCCTTTTGCAAACAGTCTCCCTTTTGGCCACTCTTAAGGGTTTCACAGATGAATCCTTGGCTTAGGCTTGTCCATGAGGACTTTGCAGAAGCTCCAGAATGCCTTGAGCGGCTTTGCAGGAAGCGGTGACACAAAGTTCCAGCCAGTCTCCCCCTCCTTCCACGTATTGTTTCAGGATTCTCAGAAAACAGGCTGGGATGAGGAGGAAGAGCTACTGTGAGGGCTTTTTTATTTTTTTTTTTGTTAGTTTGGCTGCTGAATGAAAGCAAGCACTTTATTTAGAAGTGAGTAGGGAGGGAAATGCAGCTTAGGGTTGACACCCTTCTGGTGCTTATCCATAAATATGAAATGGTGTTAGAACACCAGACACCAGAGAGCTTTCTGATTGGCTGTTGGTGATGTCATCGTGTCATTAATACTGTGTTCAGAAAATAAACTGATCTGCCTGTTTTCTTTCTTTCTTTCTCTTTTCTTTGCTTTCCTTTTCTTTTTCTTTCTTCTTTCTTTCTTGCTGAAATGTATGAAATCCATTTTGTAATCTAAAGTGAGGTGCTTCAGTCAGGACATTTTGAAAGAATTGTTATGTTTCTTATGTGTTCAGTCATTTGGGTGTTCACTTGAGCAAAGCTTTGCCCTCACCCCAAGTACTCAGCCTGTCTTGTCTTACTGTTTAAAAGTAAGGCAGACGCCATTCAACACCTGGGTACCAACAGTTGACATTTACTGCATTAAGTGCTAAGACTGTAGATGAGGATTTCTTCCTGTTGGCCTTTAAACAGCACTGGTGCTCGGGAATGTGCGGGGTGTGGATGGGTCATGGGGAGGGCTTTCTTTTTAATTTTCTTAAAATCTAATTTTGTTTCTCTACCTCTGATAACTCTGCAGTTCAATTTAAACCTACCTGCGTTTCTACTTAAGGCATGCTCATCTGATCTGTTAGCCTTATAATTGTGATTTACCAGGAGGAACACACTTGTGGCATGTCCAAGGGGTGTGTGTGTGTGTGTGTGTGTGTGT
>CM052651.1:6067368-6104204 GCA_028533165.1 Leontopithecus rosalia | reverse complement strand
GAGGTTGCGGTGAGCCGAGATTGCGCCATTGCACTCCAGCCTGGGTAATAAGAGCAAAACTCCATCTCAAAAAAAAAAAAAAAAAAAGAAATCGTTAATGAGGCCAGATGCGGTGGCTCATACCTGTAATCCCAGCACTTTGGGAGGCCGAGGCGGGCGGGTCAAGAGATCAAGACCATCCTGGCCAACATGGTGAGACCCCGTCTCTACTAAAAATACAAAAATTAGCTGAGTGTGGTGGTGCACACCTGTAGTCCCAGCTACTCGGGAGGCTGAGGCAGGAGAGTTGCTTGAACACGGGAGGCGGTGGTTGCGGTGAGTCGAGATCGCGCCATTGCACTCCAGCCTGGCGACAGGGTGAGACTTCGTCTCAAAACAAAACAAAACAGATCTTCAATAAAAGGGAGTACTACTAATAAAGATTTTTAGAACTCACAGGTTGTCATTTAAAACAAATTGGTCATTTTAGCTGATTTTCAATATGCTGATACGTGCAATATATATTAAAAATATGCCTGTCACTACCTCACCATCTAAAATAAATCAGAGATGTAAACAATCTGTATGGTAAGTAAAATTACTGCATTTAACCTCGGGACAGTATCCCACAAAAAAACGAATCCAGTTAGGTTTGCTCATCTGTGGTATTTGTGTGTCTCCCGTACAGACATTTTCTCATTTGGATTCCTAACACTTGGTAAATCAAGTTGCGGTTACTGTTCTCCTCTTTGAATTTGGAATTTCTGGAGCACAGGAAGATCTGATAGACGTCCTAAAAGAAAAAGGGAACAAAATGAGTGCTACTTAATGTGGGCCAGTACAGTGGCTCACATCAATAACCCCAGAAGCTTTGGCTGGAGGATCGCTTGAGGCCAGGAGTTCCAGACCAGCCTGGGGAACAAAACAAGACCCCATCTCTACCCAAAAAGAACAATTAGCCAGGGTGGTGGCCTGAGCCTGTCATCCTAGCTACTCAAGGAGGCTGAGGGAGGAGGATCGCTTGAGCCCAGGAGTTTGAGGCTGCATTGAGCAATGATTTCTTCATTGCACTCTAGCCTAGGTGACAGAGTGGGATCCTGTCTCCAAAAAAATGAAAAAATAAAGTGAATATACGTGTCTGAGATTTGTTTACATGCATGTTCTGAGATTTGTTTACATGTCTGTTCTGATGTCGTGGGTCTGTGGTGGGGCCTGAGAGCCTGCATTTCTCAAAAGCTCCGCCTGAATCACTACTTTGGAGGTCCTTGGAAGCCTTTGGATGGTTCTGCTTTCTTTTTCTCTCTCTCTCTCTCTCTCTCTCTTTTTTTTTTTTTGGAGACAGTCTTGCTCTGTTGTCCGGGCTGAAGTGCAGTGGTGCGATCTCAGCTCACGGCAACCTCCGCCTCCCGGGTTCAAGAGATTCTCCTGCCTCAGCCTCAAGAGTAGCTGGGACTACAGACACGCGCCACCTCACCTAGCTAATTTTTGTATTCTGGGTAGTGACGTGGTTTCACCGTGTTGGTCAGTCTGGAGATGGTTCTGCTTTCTTCACTGCTAATTTAGGATCCCTGCTAAGTCACGATAGTTACTTACCATGAGTCAGCTTTCTGGCTTTCGTGATAGCATTGCTGCTGTCATCTGAAGTCTTCTTGTTCTTGTAGATTTCTGTTAGTGGAGTCTTTTGATGGGGTGAAATGACGGGAACTGAGGTAGCACTCATCTTTAAAAGGAAGTTTCCAATCCTGTTTTCACTTTTTTTCTGGCTAAGTGCTCGTTGTTGGGGGAGGGGAGAACACTGGCTCACTGAACAGAATCATCAGCATGTATCATGCTTCCGCTGTGACCTCAAGTACATTTGAATCAATGTTTATGGAGCGCTAAGTACGTCCTGGGCATTGCGCTTGTCCTTGCTATTTGGTAGATGTGGTTCTTGCTGTAAGGCAACTAGCACTGTATGCCTCTGAACCCAAAGATGGAGGGCGGGGCACGTAGATGACATGATCTAGCTTGATAATGTTCTTCCAGTGTGTTGTATGTCACAGTTGTGAAAGCTGCTTCCTTAGAACCCATGTCCACTGTCCCACTGGGTAGTTTGAGTCTCATCCCCAGATCGTTCTCCTTTGTCTGTTTTTTTGTGATTTCCACCCCTCTTGCTATCCTGATTGAACTGGAAAGTATCAGGCAGTGCGTGGTGGCTCACACCTGTAATTCCAGCACTTTGGGAGGTCCAGGTGGGTGAGTCAGGAGTTCAAGACCAGCCTGGCCAAGATGGTGAAACCATGCCTCTACTAAAATACAAAAATTAGCTGGGCCTGGTGGTGGGCACCTGTAATCCCAGCTACTTTGGGAGGTTGAAGCATGGAATTGCTTGAACCCGGGCAGTGGGGGATGCAGTGAGCCAACAGAGCGAGACAGCCTGGGCAACAGAGTGATACCCAATTTCAATAATAATAATAATTTTAAAAAGTAGAAAGTATCATTGTGTCATTCCCAGTTTGAAGCCATAGAACATGCCTGTTTCTGTGAAAGGTCTTTCTAAATTGTGTCCATGCCACTATATCCACTACAAATGACTTCAGACAGAATAACTGCTTTCTAATTTGGCAGAGTCAGGGGACATAAAGCTTTCCTTTACTAGCATTGTGTGGAAGAAGAATTCTAATATGGCCCCTGTGATTCACTCCCAGACCTCTATTACAAACGCATCCTGAGTAATCCCCGGCACTGTGACTGTGATGCATTCACTCCCTTGACTAGTTATGTTCTATGGTATAATTGACCTTTAGATCAGGAGATTGTGCAGGTGAGTCTGACCGAATCACAATACCCCTTTAAAAGCAAAGAGTTGGCAAAACTCTCTATTCCTTGAGGAAAGAGAAGCTGGAGTTCAAATGTATGTTTGTGAGTTTGAAGATGGAGGGGGCTGTGTGGCAAGGAATGTGGGCAGCCCAAAGTAGCCGACGGCCAGCAAGGAAGTGGGGATTTCAGGCCTACAACTGCAAGGAACTGGATTCTATTAATGACAAGAGTAAACTTGGAAGGCGTTTTTTCCTCTAGAGCCTCTAGATGGGAACTCAGTCCAACATCGAGATTTCAGCCTTGTGATACACCAAGCAGAAAACCCAGTCATGATGTGCTGAGCTAATAGAAAACTGAGCTAATAGAAGCCCATTGCCTCAGCCTGGAAGTTTGTGGTAATTTGTTATGCACTAATGGAAAACTAATACACACATTAGTATGCAAATACATTTGAAAAAGAGTCTACAAGTGCATTCAGAGAAGGGTGTATAATGCTTGCTTGTGAAAAACCAAGCTAAGGCTGCTTAGCCAGTTGGGCAGAGAATGTCCAGCTACCTTGCATGTGATAGAAATTAAAAATGTCACTGACACACAGAAAGTATCAAACCATGGAAAGGGCATAGATTTAGAGAGAAGAAATATGAGCAAGTCTTGGCTCTCCTACTTCTTAGCTCGGGGAGGCCGCTCACTCCTCTGAATCTCACCTATAAAATGAAGGGGTTGACCAGATGCATCTCATCACAATGTAACCACTGGTTTTATTTAGCAAGCAATGTACTCAACTCATTTTATTTAGCGAGCAGTGTACTCAACGCAAGTGATGTATAGGGTAAGGGCTGTTGTCTGTTGCATGTCTTTTTGGGTAGTTTTTTAAAAAGCAGCTAAAAATTTTATGGGTTTTTAAGGATCAGTCTAAAATATTCCTGTCTCATTACAAGAATAATGTGATATTTTCACCAAAAAGTGACATCAAAGTATATTACTTGGGTTTGAGGCAGGTGGATCACTTGAGGTCAGGAGTTCAAGACCCTAGCCTAGCCAACTGGTGAAATTCTGTCTCTATTAAAAATACAAAAATTAGCCAGACGTGCTTGCTTGAACCCAGGAGACAGAGGTTGCATTGAGCCAAGATCATGCCACTGTACTCCAGCTTGGGCGACAGGGCAAGACACTATCTCAAAAAAAAAAATGGGTATGTCTCAAAAAAAAATGGTATATATATATATATATATATATATATATATATATATATAAAACATTACTTTTTCCAAGCTCTCTAGAGAGAGAGAGAGAAGAAAGAGCTTGGAAAAAGTAATGTTTAAAGTCTATTTTTTTTTTTGAGACACAGTCTTGCTCTGTCACCTTTGCTGGATTGCAGTGGCATGATGTTGGCTCATTGTAACCTCCTCCTCCTGGGTTCAAGTGATTCTTGTATCTCAGCCTCCAGAGTAGCTGGGATTGCAGGTGTTAGCCACCACACCTGGCTAATTTTTATATTTTCAATAGAGATGGGGTTTTGCCACATTGGCCAAGCTGCTCTTGAACTCCTGGCCTCAAGTGATCCGCCTACCTCGGCCTGACAAAGTGCTTGGGATTACAGGTGTGAGCCACCATGCCTGGCCCCTTTTTCTATGTTTAAAACATGCACACCTTGGCCAGGTGCAGTGGTTCACACCCGTAATCCCAGCACTTAAGGAGGCCGAGGTGGGCAGATCACTTGAGGTCAGTAGTTGGAGACCAGCGGGGCTAACATGATGAAATTCCGTCTCTATTAAAAATACAAAAATTAGCCGGGCTTGTTGGATGCCTGTAATTCCAGCGACTCAGGAGTCTGAGGCAGGAGAATCGCCCGAACCAGGTGATGGAGGTTTCAGTGAGCCGAGATTGTGCCGCTGTACTCCAGCCTGGGCAACAAGAGCAAAACTCCCATCTCCAAGAAAAAAACAGAAAACAAAAAACATGTACCTAGAAACTGATCTTTAAAATCTATTTTTGAAACTCAGCACTGTTTTGACTAGAAGCATTTCCCTGCCTGGAGCACCTGTCGTCGGAACTCATTCTTGGTGTGCTTCTGCAGTGTTTTTTGGCGTGGGCACACACCCTTTTCTTGGGCATCACTGTGCAAGAGTCTGGCCTGCTGAACTTAGAATTACATTTACAAATCTGTCTGTGTGTCTAAGTACTGGTGTTTTAGAAGTGGTTGCCTGGTGCATCTTAGTTGCTAGTCTATTTCTTAGGAAATGATTCTCCTCCGAGCTTAAGGATCTTGTTCACATTGCAAAATAAAAATCTGTGGAAAATTAAGGACACTTGAGTTATAATATTTCAAGGATATGATGATATTTCAATGGGAAAATGCTAATTATGGAGAGCTTTCTTCCCCCAACACCTGGAGCTGCTTTCCCTGCTACCAACTAGCTGCTGATTTTCATAAATTGGACTGTAAGAGGTGGAAAAAAATCCCTCAGCAACTCAGCCCCCAGGAAGACGATGGAAAGTGTCTGTCAGTTGTTAAAAGGGGAGAAAAGGAATATCTCAACTGCCTCCCAGGATGCGCGAAGCCTCCAAGAATATCAGCCAACCTGGGCTTCCCGCATGGAAAACAGAGCTACCTAGATGGGGAGGTTTTAAAACAAGAACTTCTGAGTTGCTCTCCTGGATATTTTCAAACACATCTTAAAAAGGCAGGTGGGCTCAGTGGCTCACACTTGTAACTTCAGCCCTTTGGGAGGCTGAGGTGGGAAGATCATATGAAGCTATGAGTTAGAGACTGCAGTGAACTGATTGCACCTTGGCACTCCAGCCTAGGCGACAGTGAGCTCCTGATTCTTAAAAAAAGGAAAACCTTTAAAAAGGCCAGAGGCAAAAATGCCTCATTGTTGCAGTTCATGATTCCGTCACAGGCATTAATGAAGCCTTGTATCCACCCAAGGGGCACACCACTGTTTCTCCCTCCATCACTTTTAATTTTACCCCAGCGTTGCAGGCCCTCACCTGACGTTTGGCTTGTGAGAATAACTTCTGTGGAGCTGGCTATTGTTTCTACTGTCATTTTTAAACAATACTAGAGAACAGCGGGGAGGGGAAAGGGAATCGCAGCTCCCACACAAGCAGATGCCTGTTTGAGGGTGTGATATTCTGGAAATAGTAGTCTCGTTTCACTTCCTTGCCCATTCTTCATCATCAGTACAAATGACGGATTTCTGACATCGGATCCAGGTTTAAAACCTCAGGCTTGGCTGGGCGCGATGGCTCACACTTGGAATCCCAGCACTTTGGGAGGCTGAGGAGGGCAGATCACAAGGTCAGGAGTTTAAGACCAGCCTGGCCAATATGGTGAAACTCTGTTTCTACTAAAAAAAAAAAAAAATACAAAAATTAGCCAGGCGTGGTGGCGCATACCTGTAGTCCCAGCTACTTGAGAGGCTGAGGCAGGAAAATCCTTGAACCTGAGAAGTGGAGGTCGCAGTGAATTAAGATCGTGTCATTGCACTCCAGTCTGGGCGACAGAGTGAGAGTCCGTCTCAAAAAAAAAAAAAAAAACCCAGGCTTTTCAGCGTCTGCCCACCGTCTGTCCATATTTTTGAGAATTCTGTCATGAATGTATTAACCATTACTTTCATTCTGTTCTAGTGAAACCACCCCAGTCCTCTGTGCTTGTACAAAATCCTTTGGACTTTCAGTTGGGTGATAACTTAGCAATTGGTTAAGCCCTGTACATGAGACTTCAGTCATTCAGCAATTTTATTGAACACATATCCTCACTTAATTTCCTTACTCTTCATGTTTATGTTTCATGAAATTGAGGGCAGCACAGGTTAGCAAAAGTGGTTTGGTTTTAAAATGTTTTGTACTTAATTCTGCACAGAATTTCTGGTAATTCACTCTCACCAGCTTAGCCATGTAATGAAACAGTTCCATAGATGCTGCTGGGGCACCAGGGGCTCAGGCACCACCTCCTCTCATTTCTGTTTGATGTTTTCAGGTAAAGTTAATTTATAGTAGGATGCAGAAAGGGTAATGATTTGGGCAGAGAACCCAATTTCCCTCTACCATATAATTGTAATTTTGACTCTACTTTTTGGGGGGTGTGTGTGATGGAGTCTCTGTTGCTCTTGCTGGAGTGCAGTGGTGTGATCTTGGCTCACTGCAAACTCTACCTCCGAGATTCAAGTGATTCTTCTGCCTCAGCCTCCCTAATAGCTGGGATTACAGGCATGTGCCACCACGCCTGTCTAATTTTTGTATTTTTAGTAGAGACGGGGTTTTGCTGTGTTATCCAGGCTGGTCTCAACCTCCTGACCTCAAGTGATCCACCCTCCTCAGCCTCCCAAAGTGCTGGAATTACGTGCCTGGCTTGACTTTGACTCCGTTGAAGTCAAAGACAAATGATCCTATGTGGGCAGCAGAGACAAATAAGGTCTTACCGTGCCCCTCAAATTGTGTGGAAGACAGATATGACTTAAAAATGACATTAACACAAAAGAGTAAGAGAGGCCGAGAAGTGGGAATGGATGTATCATGTACTCCATGTGGAATGCCTGTTCAGTTAATTGAAGGGTGAAAATCTTGCTTTGTAAACCAAAGTGCTCTAAAAATGGATACGTGGAGACCCTATCCTACTCCTCCCCACGACTTTTGAATATTAGTCTGAAAGGGAGAAATGAATGACCCAAAGAGGTCTTGGGTAGAGAACCACGATCTAGCTGTTTCTTGGGCACATCTCCATCTCAGCAGGAGGATGAGTGGTGTCCTGAACCCATGCAAGAGTTTCAAGTTCTGGCCAGGCCTGGTGGGTCATGCCTGTAATTCCAGCACTTTGGAAGGCCGAGTTGGGTGGATCACATGAAGTCAGAATTTTGAGACCAGGCTGGCCAACAAAACCTTGTCTCTACTAAAAGTACAGAAATCAGCCGGGCACGGTGGCAGGTGCCTGTAATCCCAGCTCTACTCAGTCAACACATGTTCATTTCATCAGCCTCTACCGCACAGACCTAAGCCATGCTGGCAACCAGTGTCCACATCTGAATGTATTATTCCTTTCACAAGGGGAACAAAAGGAACTTGTTGACGCACTCATTAGCTGCATCATGTGAGGCTTCGGACCTTAAGCAGCAGCCAAAAAACTTTAAAACCCTTTTATTTTTTTGTTGATTTTTATTTATTTTTTGAGATGCGATCTCTCTCTGTTCCCCAGGCTGGAGTGCAGTGGTCTTGGCTCACTCAACCTCCGCCTCCCAGGTTCAAGCGATTCTTCTGCCTCAGCCTCCCAGGTCGCTGGGATCACAGGCATGCGCCACCACGCCCGGCTAATTTTTTTGTATTTTTAGTAGAGATAGGATTTCTCCTTGTTGGTCAGGCTGGGCTCAAACTCCTGACCTCAGGTGATCCCCCAACCTTGGCCTCCTAAAGTGCTGGGATTACAGGCATGAGCTACCAGACCCGGACCTTGCCTCTTAATACATTACATCACCTTGGAGGTTAATTTCCAGTGCGTGAATTTTGGAGGAAGACATACGTTCAGACCACAGCACTGTTCCATTTTGCTTCGGGTCTGTCTTTGTTTTGGCCAAGGCATTTCAGTTTCTCCTTTCTTGTGACAGAGATTGGTAGTCTTCCTGGGCCCAGTGCAAAGTGGTCTCCCTTTTCCTGTGGTGCCTTGTTGTTTGTGTTTAAATAGCTGAGGTCTTATTTTGTCCCTTCCTTTCCTCCTCCCCATCTCTTGCCATCTCTTAATGGGCAGGTAGCAGGAAAGGTGGGTGCTTTCATGTGGATTGTCAAGTTCATGGACTCTTGGGAGTTAAGGACTTGTCTAACTCGCTTATCTTTCCTCCTCTGATTTTTTTTCTTTTTTTCTTTTCCTTTTTTTGAGGTGGAGTCTCACTCTGTCACCCAGGCTGTAGTGCAGTGGCATGATCTCAACTCACCACAACCTCCACCTCCTGGGTTCAAGCGATTCTCCTGCGTCAGCCTCTTGAGTAGCTGGGATTACAGGGACCTGCCATCACGCCCAGCTAATTTTTTGGCCAGGCTGGTCTCCAACTCCTGACCTCAAATGGTCTGCCTAGCTGGGCCTCCCAAAGTGTTGGGATTACGGGCGTGACCCACTGTGCCCAGCAAATCTTCCTTTCTCTTAATTTCCTTGTTTTCTTGCGTCAAAAGGCAAGAACACAAACTGTAAAATGTAAAAGGTCTATGGGACAGTAGGGGTGAGTTTCTACTATAGTGGAAGTCAGAAGCCTGGCTCCAGTGCCCTCTCGGCTACTTTATAGTTAGAAGACCTTTGACAAGTGAGTTAACCTTTTTTGAGCTTCAGTTTCCTCGTTTTAAAAATAGACATCATACTGATCTTATCTGTAGGGCCACTGGAAAAACCAAATGCCCTAAGGCAATCGTGAGAACTCTGAAAATTGGCTGGCTGTGGTAGCTCAAGCCTGTAATCCCAGCAATTTGGGAGGCTGGGGCGAGTGGATTGCTTGAGCTCAGGAGTTCGAGACCAGCTTGGGTAACATGGCAAAACTCCATCTTTACACAAAATAAAAAAATTAACTGGATTTGGTGGCGGAAGCTTCTAGTGCTAGTTACTTGGGAGGGTGAGGCATGAGGATCGCTTGAGCACGGCAGGTTGAGGCTGCACTGACCGTGATTGCACCACTGCACTCCAGCCTGGGTGTCAGCAACACTCTGTTGGGGGAAAAAAATTAATAAATAAATAAAAATAAAATGCTTTGCAAGTTCTGAAAAGAGAGTCACCTGTTTCAGGCATTATGCCAAGCACTGTCGGAGCGTAGTGGATACGGTATAGGAGGCTGGGCACGGTGGTTCATCTGTAGTTCCAGCATTTTGGGAGGCCATGGCAGGTGGATCACTTGAGCTCAGGAGTTTCAGACCAGCCTGGCCAACATGGTGAAGCTGTGTCTCTACTAAAAATACAAAATTAGCTGGGCATGGTGGTGCATGCCTGTAATCCTTCTTGTAATCCCAGCTACTCAGGAGGCTGAGGCAGGGTAATCACTTGAACCCTGGAGGCGGAGGTTGCAGTGAGCTGAGGGAGCACCGTTGCACTCCAGCCTGGGCAACAAGAGAGAAACAACATTTCAAAAAAAAAAAAGAAAGAAAATAAAGAAAAAGTAAAAAAAAGAAAACAGTGCAGGATTAAAAGTGGGAAGACCTGGGTTTGAATCCCAGACATGACCTTTCCTAGCTTTGTGACTTTGGTAAATTAATCACTTAGAAGTTTATTTTCATCATTTCTAAAACAGGGACAATAACGTGTTGCGAAATGTTGCTGTATATCAAAATTACCATGTGTTGTACAAATGTGAGCTGTTTGTTATTCTCTAAAATGATTTAGCGCAGTGATGCAGAGAGTCACCTTGGGATGGGATGGATCTAGAAGTACCGTACTGTTAGAATCCTGCGAGATGAAGGACTATTTCTTGTGATCCACATTGGACTCTCTTTTTGAATCTAAGCATTAATGGAAGGGTACTGACCAAGTTTCTTTATCTTTCATATAAAATAAAGTTCACCTGATTAATTAAGTGTATTATTTTATCTTTTTTTTTTAGAATCTTGACATACAGGAAAAGTTTCCCATCTCACTTTTAGCAAACTTAATTTGGTATCTGTGGTACAACGTTTAAACCCTTTGGTATTTTAATGTTTACATGTTTAAAAGGGAGGTAAAAAATACTCGTCTTACTAGGCGAGGTGGCTGTAAAGGTAAATTGAGGTAAGTTAAGGATCGATTTTGGAAACTTGAAAGCTAACAGATTATTGCTATCTTTTCAATATATTTTGAAACAAACATAAAGCTTTTGTCCAAAAGTAATTAAGACAGGCTTAAAAATACTAAGAAACTAAAATGATCTATGGTTATTTTACATTTATTTCAATTTAAAGGTTTGTTTCATTAATGTATCCTTGAATTTCACAGTTAAAAATAATGTTAATATAAAATATAGTTGAAATAATCTTTCTCTAACAGAAACAAGTTTTAATATTAAAATTTTATTTATCAAATAACCTAGTAGTAAAATTTGTCATGTTTCAACCAGAAACATAGAAATCAACCAAAACACACAAGTGTTTTTTTTGGACACACAGTCTTGCTGTGTTGCCCAGGCTGGAGTGCAGTGGCACAGTATTGGCTCACTGCAACCTCTGCCTCCCAGGTTCAAGTGGTTCTTTTCTCTCAGCCTCCTGAGTAGCTGGGATTATAGGTGCCCGCCACCATGCCTGGATAATTTTTGTATTTTTAGTAGAGACAGGGTTTCACCATATTGGGCAGGCTGGTCTCGAACTCCTGTCTTTGTGATCCGCCTGCCTTGGACTTCCAAAGTGCTTGGACTATAGGCATGAGTCACCACGCCTGGCCAAAACCAGGCAATTTTAAATAGTACTTAGACACGTCAGTGTATCACAAGTCACATAAACAGATACCAAATAAGGATGCTAAGGATTTGATCAATGTAATAATAAGTAGAATTAAGAGATACATTGTATTGTGTATGCCACTGAGAATCTGACCTTCTAAGACTTCATCATATCCCTGTTTCCATTATTTTTAACTGTCTGGATAACTTGGTGATTCTTTACCATTAGGTTTATAATAGTTGAGTTCTAGTCTTCTGCTGTCTATTTTTTTCTATATCTCTGTTTTGGTATTCTGCTGTCTTAGAATAGGTGTGTAGGGCTCCAGCTAAAACAAGAGGCTTTGAATAGCTGGGCTCGGTGGCTCACACTGATAATCCCAGCAGTTTGAAAGTCAGAGATGGGCGGATCACCTGAGGTCAGCAGAGACCAGCCTGGCCAACATGGTGAAACCCCATTTCTACAAGAATACAGAAATTAGAGGGGTGTGGTGGTCAGTGCCTGTAATCCCAGCTACTAGGGAGGCTGAGGCAAGAGAATCGCTTGAACCCGGGAGGCGGAGATTGTAGTGAGCTGAGATCGCACCACTGCGCTCCAGCCTGGGCAACAGAGCAAGACTCTGTCTAAAATAATAATAATAATAGGCCGGCACGGTGGCTCACTCCTGTAATCCCAGCACTTTGGAAGGCCGAGGCAGGCAGATTGCAAGGTTAGGAGTTCAAGACCAGCCTGGCCAATGTGTTGAAACCCTGTCTCTACTAAAAACACACAAAAAATTAGCCTGATGTAGTGGCGCTGCCTGTAATCCCAGCTGCTTGGAAGGCTGACGCAAGGAGAATCGCTTGAACCCAGGAGGTGGAGTTTGTGGTAAGCTGAGTTTGCACCACTGTGCTCCAGCCTGGACGACAGAGGGAGACTCTGCCTCAACATAGATAGATAGATAGATTAGATAGATAGATAGATAGATAGATAGATAGATAGATAGATAGATAGATAGATAAAAATAAATCAAGAGGCTTTGAACACTTCGCTCCAATGGGACTGGACTTCTGCTACCATCTACCACCCCTACCCCCACTCCCAGCTTTTTCTAGTCTACATAGAATTTTGGGGAAGGGTTGGGGTGGAGAAAGTCTCTTCAGCTTTCTAGAGGATATGAGAGCAGCAATTCCTAGAGACAGATGCTCTGAGGATTGGGGTGTCTGCAGGAAGGCAACATTGGCTTTGGATTCTCTGGTTGAGTGACTGCTCGGGCTGACTTTCAGCCTGCCCCTGTGCCTGTTGGGTGGGAGGAGAGAATGGAGAACAGTAGGAGAGGGCAGCCCACATATTTCTCTTTAGTTTGGTAAGGATATGCGTGGTCTTCCAAGCGAAGGGTGAAGTGCACACTGTGAATCGTGGTTGGTCCTGGGCCATCTTGCTAGAAGTGTCCCTAACTGGCTGGCTTTTGGTCATGGGAGCCAAGGGGTGGGTGGGGAAGGTCGAGCCAGACCTATATCACGGAAGCTGTGCCGTGAGGAGCTCCCATAAGAGCCTCAGAAGAACTGACATCCCACCTGGCATTTCCCAGAGACTCCACTGTGGCCGCTTATGCAGGGAGACATTTGCTTTTCTCTCCCTACCAGTTCCCGTGGGAGGAGGATGCCCTGGAGGCTGGGGAGAGAGAAAGGAATGTGTAAAAGACTATAACCCGGCTTTTCCTGTTTAGAGTCCAAGTAACAGCTTTGCCTGACCAAGGCAGGAACTTAGTAAAACCAAAATTGAATTTGAGAATAAAAATGTAAATGGTCACCAAAAGTGTGACCCCCAAATTATAAGATCTGCCTTAAGATGTCATTCAAGATGGGAAAGGGGTTTACAAATAGCAATTTGGGGCCAGGCACAGCGGCTCATGCCTGTAATCCCAGCACTTTGGGAGGCTGAGGTGGGTGGATCACCTGAGGTCAGGAGTTCGGGACCAGCCTGACCAACTTGGTGAAACCCTGTCTGTACTAAAAATACAAAAATTACCTGGGTGTGGTGGCAGGTGCCTGTAATCTCAGTTATTTGGAAGCTGAGGCAGAAGAATCGCTTGAATCCAGAGGTTGCAGTGAGCCAAGATCACACCATTGTATTCCAGCCTAGGCAACAAGAGCAAAACTTGAAAAAAAAATTTTTTTTTAAAATAGAATTTGGGGGCCAGGCTTGTTGGCTCACGCCTATAATCTCAGCACTTTGGGAGGCCAAGGTGGGCAGATCGCTGGAGTCTAAGGGTTTGAGACCAGCATGTGCAATATAGAGAAATCCCGTCTCTACAAAACATATAAAATTTAGCTGGCATTTAGTTGGTGCACATTTATATTCCCAGCTACTTGGGAGGCTGAGGCAGGAGAAGTGCTTAAACCTGAGAGGTGGAGGTTGCAGTGGGCCAGGATCACACCCCTGTATTCCAGTCTGGGCTGCACAGTGAGAACCTGTCTCTGGAACAGAAAAGAACAGAAAAAGCAGTTTGGTAACCTTGATGTGAGTGAGTAAAGTCAGAGCATCTTACGTTAATTGCCCACTCAGAGGATAACAGGCAAATGAACCCAGTTTCGGATTCTCCTTTTTATATCATTATGATATCAAATATTCATCCTGTATCCAAATTTGTCCCAGAAGACTTGGTATTACATACTTAGCTTCTGGGAGTTTGTTATTAGGCCTGGAGCCCTTGACATTACGTATGGTGTGAAGTGTGGGTAGAGATGAACAGGTGACTCAGGCAGTAGGTGTTTGCTTAAGTGAATTATTTATGACAATCGCATGGCCTCTGTACATAAATGGAAATATTTTCATTTTAAGAATTCGGTTTCCATTGTCAACAGTGTGTCGGACAGCTCCCTGAGACCTAAAAGACATAATAGACAGTAACACTGAGAGCTGCTCAGAACTACCCAGTTCAGGGAGCCACACTCCTGTGTGCTTAAGGAAGACTGTAGCATTATGATACCATGTCAACACAGCTTAATAAGAAAGCTACTTTACAAAGGGAAAAACAGTTACAAAATATTGTGCCTAATGTTTTCCAGAGAGTCAGTGAATGAATTGAGAAGTGGATCCAGGATTTCATGTATCAGCACCATAGGTCTTATCATTTATATAATCCTTTTTTTCTGCTACCGTCAAGATGATAAAGGGGGATTATGGTTTGACTTAAAGAGAGTAGGTAATTCAGGCATACCACACAAAGCCGTTAAATCTCAGAGGCTTGAGATCTCTTGGCTTGTTTTAAGTTTTGGAAGCAGAGCACTCCGAGGGAATGCTATTAGGGATTGGCTTCATGGAGAAAATGTAGCTTTTGGGCAGTTAGCTTTTGAAGCTCCGAGAGGATAATAGGTTGGTGAACAAGAAGGGGAAAGTTGCTTCCGGTTTGAAAAATAAAGGAGTGAGGAGGTGATAGGCCTGTGAAGACTCTCACTGTAATAGTTCTTTGCAGGCCAAGTGGTTCTCCAGACTGAGCTCAATTTTCCCGAGTGCATTTTCTGAGTTGTGATAAAGCCCAGGTACACTCTTACGGAGCGACTCTCTCTTTGTGCCCCATTGCTGGGGCTGTGCCATCATCTTGGTCAACTGCCCATTTCCTTTAAATGGAAAGAACAGTTCAATTTAAATCGGATTGTACGGATTTAGGACTTGGAAAAAAGGTGTCTCGGTGACTTTTTTCTTTACCTCCCGCTGTGAGAGGTCCCATGTTCGATGGATGACTCAATTCAAGTTACACAGGGAAGGAAATGCGTCAGGCTGGGAAGGTAGAGGGGGGGACGAGAACAGTTGTGCCCTGTGTTTCATCCTGAGTGGGAAGTTCAAATGTAGGTACTGGCAGAATGAGGTGAAGGAAGGAGAGATGGAGAAAGAGTGGAAGTGGGACGGAAAGTGATGAGGGGAGGGCATTCCGGGACAGTTTTCACCCACTCAGGAGATTACGGGGCGCCTTGGAAGAACTGAACCACCTCAGTAGGCCGCACCTCAGGCTCTGTGCAGACTGATGTTTTTATTGCTTAACAGGTATTGAGTCACCTTGTTAAATGCCATCTCTAATATATATGGGCTTATTCTTTGCCCCAGAGCTACTGGGAGCCCAGTTAGGAAGACACGTAACACACGCAGGTCCCAGCACCACACAGGAAGGGTGCTCCTGTCATTCCATTAAGTGGTGTGCCAAGTGGAATGAAGTGATCTTGCTGGGAGTCCTCTGCCAGAGGGTTCGGTCTGATGAGCAGTTCCAAATTTGATGCAAGCACATTGCATCAAAAGTCAGGATTTGGGGAAGCGGCTCACTTTGCTACATATGGAGAGAGATGGGATTCTTGGCACAGAGGAAGAGAGAGCCCACGGCCCTCACCCTGCATTTGCTTGAGGGTGAAGTGGCTAAAACAAAATTTTCTCTTTCGCTTTTGAATTTTAGATGGTCTTTTGGTAGGATCCTAAGAATAGTGCTTCCTACCTGGACTCATTGCTAATACCGCCATCTGAAGTCTTTGTAGAAGCCCAGGCATGTGCTGCCTTTAAAGTCCTGGGGGCTCCACGTACTAGATGTAGGGGGACGTATAAATGGTTTTGAATTTCAGTTTCTGTGTCAGTTAGAATTCTGTGCCAGAAAAGAGCATCTGCTCTTTATTTTACAGATGAGGAAATTTAGTCCCAGAGAGAGTGCGATTTGCCCCTTCCCTTGAGATTAGCCGGCAGAGTCAATAAGAAGAATCTAGGTCTTCTGATTCAGTCCAGTGCCTTTCTGTGCATGTTGCACTGTTTCCCTCATTATCTTGAGATTTGCTGGAGCCACAGGACTACATATTAGTTGTGCATATGTGGATTTCAGTGCCACAGCTGAATTAACTCATGTTAGTCTCAGTCCTGAGCCTGTTCCCACAACACGTGGTAAGTCGTCATTCCTTGTGGTGTCAGAATTGGGTGCCTGGATCATCTTGTAATCACCAGGGATAGTTTTTTCTGTTGCTGCCTGGTGCACACATCTTCTCTGCCTTGACTTGTCTGCAGTCTCTCCCTCTTTGAGGCAGGGACTGAAGGGGTGGAGCCCAGCTGCGCAAGGGCAAAGGCATGCAGCCCTAAGCTGAGCCTAATTTGAGCCCATTAGGTGGTACTAATTTTGACTCAATATTTGTTTGATATACCCCGGACATAGGTTTTTTGAAAATCCGGAGCACAGGATTTTTTTTTTTTTTTTTGGGACGAAGTCTTGCTCTGTCACCTGGGCTGGAGTGCAATGGCACAATCTTGGCTCACTGCAACCTCTCCCTCCTGGGTTCAAGCAGTTCTGCCTCAGCCTCTCAAGTGGCTGGGATTACAGGCACCTGCCACCATGCTCAGCTAGTTTTTTGTATTTTTAGTAGAGATGGGGTTTCTTCATGTTGGCCAGGCTGGTCTTGATCTCCTGACCTCATAATCTGCCTGCCTTGGCCTCCCAAAGTGCTGAGATTACAGGTGTGAACCACCACATCCCACCTTTTTTTTTTTTTTCCTTTGAGACAGTCTTGCTCTATCACCCAGGCTGAAGTGCAGTGGCATGAACTTGGCTCACTGCAGCCTCCGCCTCCCAGATTTGAGCGATCCTCCTGCCCAGCCTCCCTAGTAGCTGAGATTACAGGCACGCACCACAACACCCTGCTAATTTTTGTATTTTCCTTTTTTCTTTTTCTTTTTTTTTTTTGAGATGGAGTTTCACTCTTGTTACCCAGGCTGGAGTGCAATGGCACGATCTTGGCTCACCGCAACCTCCGCCTCCTGGGTTCAGGCAATTCTCCTGCCTCAGACTCCCGAGTAGCTGGGATTACAGGCACGTGCCACCGTGCCCAGCTAATTTTTTGTATTTTTAGTAGAGACGGGGTTTCACCATGATGGCCAGGCTGGTCTCAAACTCCTGACCTCAGGTGATTCACCTGCCTAGGCCTCCCAAAATGCTGGGATTACAAGTGTGAGGCACCGAACCTGGCCCAGGGCATAGTGGGAAGGCAAATGTAGTTCTATTTTGAGAACGCTGTTTTGAGGTGCACTGAGAGTGAGCTGGGCCGGGTATTTATTATGCGTGGTCCTGGTGGCGAGGACTCCCTTGTGTCTTCTCTGAGCTAGACTTTCTCTTCTGAATTGGCTTCAGGCTTCAGACTTTGGATCTCTCTCACCTTATTGGTGGCAGATTTTGTGCAGTGGATCTTATCAGTAAGAAACTGAATTTAAATCTTACAATTCTATAATGTGATTACTTGAGGGCACTTTCACTATTTTAGGCCGGGACCCCCATCAAGTAGTTCCCAAGCCCTGCCTAATCTGTTGCTCAAAATTTTTGCGTTTTCAGTTGTGAAGGGTCACCCTCAGTATGTTCTTACTATAGTCCACAGTGCAAAATATATCAAGATGATTAACTAGATTCAGGTATTCACAGTGCTATTATGGAACATTACTTCTTACTGTGTGTTATGCACCAGGCTCTGGCATTTGTACCCTGACTCTTCTTTTTTGTTCTGAGATGGAGTCTTGCTCTGTCGCCCAGGCTGGAGTACAGTGGCGTGATCTTGGCTAACTGCAACCTCTGCCTCCTGGGCTCAAGTGACTCTCCTCCCTCAGCCTCCTGAGTAGCTGGGATCACAGGCATGTGCTACCATGCCCAGCTAATTTTTGTATTCTTAGTAAAGACGGAGTTTCACTGTGTTGGCCAGGCTGGCCTTGAACTACTGACCTCAAGTGATCCAGCCACCTTGGCCTCCCAAAGTGCTGGGATTACAGGCATGAGCCACCGCACCTGGCCCCCATGACTCATTTTTAGAGAAGAAATGTTCTGTTTTCTAGGAGCATTTTCTGACTGCTCAAGGGACCAACCAGAGTTTACTGTCACTGCTCTTCTGTATGTGTGCTGGTTTCACAAAGCCCTTTGCTTGGAAGCACCTCACTCAGCGAGGCTGCCTGGGATGCTCCAGCCTCAGGGGTTCATGTTGTAGGGTTTTCTGTGCTCGCCCTCCTACCACAATCTCCACAGTTGCTCATTTCCCGCTTTGCTTCCTGGGCCCCAGGTACTGGTTGTTCCTTTGGCTTTATGGCCGGTCAGAGGCCTGGGCAGGTGGCATTGCAACACCTCTGCCTCTGTTTCTTCCTTCTTCCCATGAGGGCTGGGAGAACAGCAGGGAGAGGAGGCAGAGGGAGCACAGGTGCCGATTGCCCATTTATGTAAACACAGGAGAAGGCTACCTGGGAACAGGCTTCCTTTCTGTCCCTGCAAAGCCTCTCTCCTCCTCTTTTCTGCTGCAGGCCCCTTTTCCTCTTTCTCGCTTAGGTTCTGTAGCTTATGGGATTTCTTACTTGAGGTATATGTGGACTCTCTAAAAATGTTTCTATAGGCTGGTTTGGAAACCTAATTGCTGTTTATGATATTATTTCTATGTGAAGTTGTCTTATAAGACCCAGATAAATTGCAAACACTCTTTAGGAATGTGAACCATCTGCAAGTTTTGGTAAGTAAATGTATCCTTCATTTTTGGGTCTTTTTTTTTTGAGATAGAGTTTTGCTCTTGTTGCCCAGGCTGGAGTATGATGGTACATTCTCGGCTCATTGCAACCCTCCTGGGTTCAAGCGATTCTCCTGCCTCAGCCTCTGGAGTAGGTGGAATTACAGGCATGTGCCACTATGCCCAGCTAATTTTGTATTTTTAGTAGGGAGGGGGTTTCTCCATGTTGGTCAGGCTGGACTTGAACTCCCGACCTCAGGTGGTCCGCCCACCTCGGCCTCCCAAAGTGGTGGGATTATAGGCATGAGCCATCGTGCCCAGGTGGAGTCTTTTTAAGTTTGTCTACACTTCATTTTGGAATCTAGAGTTGTGACATGCAGTTTTGAAGATATCAGAGTGCACAAAGTGTAATCTTTTCTGGCATTAAATCTCATTTGCCACCTCCTCATGCTTCTAAGATTTCTACATTTTCCTTTCCATGGGTGTCTTCAGAGGGTCGGTCATGTTTTAGTCTTTGGATAATTCTGCTTTTGGAATACAGCACGTGGCTCGGGACTTCCTTTAAAGTGCTATGCAGAGTTTTCTCCTTTTAAAATGCACCCCCCCGCCGCCCCAGGCTTGGTTGACTTCACTAAATACTGCAAACTCAAGAAGAGTCCCATGGTGCAGATCTGGTATTGATTATCCTTAATTCTTCTCTTTATGACTCTGCCACTTAAATACACGTTCAGAAACAAACCAAATAAACATTCAGTGGCATAACTAGATTTTGGACTTGGGTGGTCCGGTGAGTTTCAACATGTGCTTAGCTTTGAAAGGTGGTTCTAAAAACACTTCGTGTAACCACTCCATTAAATGATTGGAATATATTTTTAAAGATTTTTTCAATGTATGAGTTCAAATATTTTAAAAAGAAACCTCAGAATTATGTATACTGTGTTGCCATTCAAGTTAGCGACAGGGGAAAGTACATTTTGCATATGTAGGTGCTCAGTCTCTGTTTCGGCTTGGCTGGTTGCTTGCTTGTCTCTAGCCGTGTGGCTCTGGGCAAGTCACTCCATTCGCTGAGCTTTGGTCCTTTCTGCTGTGACAGAGAATGTTTCCTAGTTGATTCCCGGGCTCTCTCCCTCTTAAGAGGTGCTAGAACTCTGCAATTCTGTGCATTTTAAATTTGATATTTAAAATAACGATGGGACGCAGAAAGCATACTGTTTACTCAGCCATGGAAGTGGGGAGATGGCAAATTCTGGAACGATCAAAAAAGGTTTAGGAATAGTATATAGTCCTGAGCCTTCTCTACAAAGTCAGCCTCTGTTAACCTGTTTATTGAACTGTATGTGTGGTTGCGACAATAAATAGGGCATCTGGAAAAAAATGTTTTTTTAAAGAAGTATTTATGGGCAGAGATGATGCCTCAGCACCTTAAATATGTTTTCACACAGTGTGCAGCGATAGTGTTGTTCAATGTGGCGCTCTATGACTCAGCCCTATTAGAAGCATTCTGGATTTGGCCCAATGGTGTTTTGGTGGTTTTGGGATTATGTGTTAGGAGTCAGAGCGTCTGGAGTAATTCTTGGCGTTGGATCCTCATGGTGGACGGGAAGCAGGGGTAGATCGCTGCTCTAGACAGAGCAGCGTGCAGAGGCTCCCATTGTCAATTTTAGCTACACATTGACTGCAAGAACAAACCAGCAATCCCGAGAGGACACACAGACCCTCTGAAGGAAGTGGACTGCTCCTGTAGGACCTGGGAGACACCCTAAATGCTGTGAGTGCCCCAACTGTGGAAGTGGGAAAGGGAAGACCCTCTTCCCCTGAACACACCTCCACTGGAGCTGAAGGTCTGTTTGTGGGAGAAATTGCTGAGTTTGCATGGAGCGGAGTCAGTTTAGAGAGCCGCGTGAAATACAGGGGTAGAGGAAGCAGCAGAAAGGCCCAGGGAGCCTGCTGGGTCCTCAGGCAGGCTGTTCCTGCCTGGCACCCCAGGGATCCATTCAGAGGGTGGCTAGAAGAGCAGGGGGTAGAATGCCACAGGGAGAAGGAAATCTCTAGCTGAACTTAGTTAACAATTTGAACAGGACAGGAAGCCTCCTGGCCAGAATCTTGGGGAGGGCGCATATCGAATATGTAGACTTCACATGTGTGGGAAGAACCAAGCCTTTTTCTTTTGCAGCTGGGAGTCAGGGAGCCCAGGGCAAGTTTTCAAGCCCATCACACCCTGCACCTTGAAACAGACTCTGGGCTGTTTGAGGGGCGCAAGATGGGAGTGAGACCGACCCTTCGGCTTGCATGGGAGCTGGGTGGAGCCTGTGACTGGGGGCTTTCCCCCACATTCCTGACAGTGTTTATGATTCAGCAGAGGCAGCCATAATCCTAAGTACACATCTCCGTTGACAGGGGATTCTCATCTCCATCCCCCACAGTTGCCACAGCAAGACCTGCCCGAGGAGAGTCTGAGCTCAGACACGCCTAGCCCCGCCCCTCACCTGATAGTCCTTCCCTACCCAACGTGGTAGCAGAAGGCAAAGGACACATAATCTCGGGAGTTCTAGGGCCCATCCCTCTCTATGCTACTACAGCTAATGCTGTCTGGAAGGTGCCACCTCCCAGCAGGAGGCCAGCCAGCACAAAAATAGCGCATTAAACCACCAAAGCTAAGGATACCTACAGAGTCCATTGCACCCTCCACCACCGCCACCGGAACAGGAGCTGGTGTCCATGGCTGAGAGACCCATAGCCGGTTCACATCACAGGGCTCTGTGCAGACAACCCCAGTACCAGCCCGGAGCTGGGTAGACTTGCTGGGTGAGCAGACCCAGAAGAGAGACAACAGTCATTGCAGTTCAGCTCACAGGGAGCTGCCGCATCCACAGGAAAAGTGGGAGAGTACTACATTCAAGGGAACACCCCATGGGACACAAGAATCTGAACAACAGCCTTCAGTCCTAGACCCTCCCTCTGACAATGAGAAGGAACCAGAAAACCAACCTTGGTAAGATAATAAAACAAGCCTCTACAACAACCTCAGAAAAATTGCACTCATTCACCAGCAATGAATTCAGACCAAGAAGAAATCCCTGATTTACCTGAAAAAGAATTCAGGAGGGGGCCGGGTGCGGTGGCTCAAGCCTGTAATCCCAGCACTTTGGGAGGCCGAGGCGGGTGGATCAGGAGGTCTAGAGATGGAGACCATCCTGGTCAACATGGTGAAACCCCGTCTCTAATAAAATACAAAAAATTAGCTGGGCATGGTGGCGCGTGCCTGTAACCCCAGCTACTCAGGAGGCTGAGGCAGGAGAATTGCCTGAACCCAGGAGGCGGAGTTTGTGGTGAGCCAAGATCGCGCCATTGCACTCCAGCCTGGGCAACGAGAGCGAAACTCTGTCTTAAAAAAAAAAAAACAGAATTCAGGAGGTTAGTTATTCAGCTTATCGGGGAGGGGGCCAGAGAAAGGTGAAGCCCAATCCAGGGAAATCCAAAAAATGATACAAGAAGTGAAGGGAGAAATATTCAAGGAAATAGATAAAGAAAAAACAATAAAAAATTTAGGAAGCTTTGGGACACACTTTTAGAATTGTGAAATGCTCTAGAAAGTCTCAGCAATAGAATTGAACAAGACAGAAATTCAGAGCTCAAAGACAAGGTCTTCAGATTAACTCAATCCAACAAAGACCAAAAAAAATAAATAAATAAAATATGAATAAAGTCTCCAAGATTACTTGGATTATGTTAAATGACCAAACTTAAGAATAATCGGTGTTCCTGAGGAAGAAGAGAATGCTGAAATCTTGGAAAACATATTTAGAGGAATAATTGAGGAAAATTTCCCCGGCCTTGCTAGAGACCTAGACATCCAAATACAAGAAGCGTAAAGAACATCTGGGAAATTCATAGCAAAAGGATCTTTGTCTAGGCACATTGTCATCAGGTTATCCGAAATTAAGACAAAGGGACGAATCTTAAGAGCTGTGAGACAGAAGCACCAGGTAACCTGTATAGGAAAACCTGTCAGATTAACAGCAGATTTCCCAGCAGAAACCCTGCAAGCTAAAAGGGATTGGATTCCCATCTTTTGCCTTTTTAAACAAAACAATTACCAGCCAAGAATTTTGCATCCAGTGAAACTTAGCATCATATGTGAAGAAAATATAGTCATTTTCAGACAAACCAGTGCTGGGAGAATTCACCATTATCAAGCCACCAGTAAAAGAAATGCTAAAAGGAGTTCTAAATCTTGAAACAAGTCCTGGAAACACATCAAAACAGAACCACATTAAAGCGTAAATCACACGGGACGTATTAAAAAATACATGTTAAAAAGCAAAAGCTCGATGAATGCAAGGGTACCTCACATTTCAATACTAACAGTGAATGTAAATGGCCTAAAAGCTTCACTTAAAAAACACAGAACCCCAGAATAATTAAGAACTCACCAAGCAACTGTCTGCTGCCTTAGGAGACTTACCCAACACATAAGGACTCACATACACTTAAGGAAAAAGGGTGGAAAAAGGCATTTCAGGCAAATGGACACCAAAAGTGAACAGGGGTAGCTAGACTTATATCAGACTAAACTAATTTTAAAGCAACAGCAGTTAAAAGAGACAAAGAGGGACATTATATAATGGTAGGCGGCCTTGTCCAACAGGAAAACATCATAATCCTAAACATATTTGCACCTAACATTGGAACTTCCAAATTTGTAAATTACTAATAGACCTAAGAAATGACATAGACAGCAACACAATAGTGGAGGACTTCCGTACTCCACTGACAGTGCTAGACAGGTCATTAAGACAGAAAGTCAATAAAGAAACAGTGGATTTAAACTATACCTTGGAACAAACAGACAGAACAGATACATACAGAACATTACATCCGGCAACCACGTAATACACATTTTATTCAGTAGCGCATGGGACTTCTCCAAGATGGACCATATGATAGGCCACAAGAAATGTAAGAAAATTGAAATTATGTCAAGCACTCTCTCAGGCCACAGTGGAATAAAACTGGAAATCAACTCCAAAAGGAAACTTCAAAACCATGCAAATACATGGAAGTTAAATAACCTGCTCCTGAATGAGCATTGGGTCAAAAATGAAATAAAGATGGAAATTTTAAAATTCTTCAAACTGAATGACAATAATGGTACAACGTATCTAAACCTCTGGGCTACAGCAAAGATGGTGCTGAGCGGAGAGTTTGTAGCCCTAAGTGCCCGAGTGAAAAAGACTCAAAGAACACAAACTGACATTCTAAGTTGACACCTCAAGCAGCTAAAGAAACAAGAACAAATAAAACCCAAACCCAGAAGAAGAAAGGAAATTACCAAGATCAGAACAGAACTAAATGAAATGGAAACAAACACACAAAAAATGCAAAAGGTGAATGAAACAAAAAGCTGGTTGAAAAGATAAATAAAATTGACAGACCAGCAAGATCAACCAAGAAGAGCGAAAATCCATGTAACTTCACTAAGAAACAAAACAGGAGATTAGAGCTGACACCACTGAAATACAAAAGATCATTCAAAGCTACTATGAACATTGTATGCACATAAACTAGAAAGCCTAGAAGAGATGGATAAATTCCTGGAAAAATACAACCCTCCAGGAAGAATGAGATACCCTGAACTGACCAGTAACAAGCATGAGATTGAAATAATAATTTAAAAATTACCAACAGAAAGAAGTCCAGGACTAGATGGATTCACAGCAGAATTCTGCTTACATTCAAAGAAAAAGTGGTACTAATCCTTTGACACTATTCCACAAGATAGAGAAAGAAGGAACCCTGCCTAATTCATTTTATGAAACTAACATCACATTAATACCAAAACCAGGAAAAGTCAAACTGTAAGATATCCTTGATGAACATTGGTGCTAAAATTCTTAGCAAAATACTAGCGAACCAAATCCAACAATGTATCAAAAAGATAATCCACCATAAACAGTTGGGTTTCATACCAGCGATGCAGGGAATGTTTAGCATATACAAGTCAATAAATGAGATACACCACATAGACACAATTAAAACAATCACATGATCATCTCAGCCACAGAAAAGGCATTAAGCAAAATCTAGCGTCCCTTTATGATTAAAATTCTCAGCAAAATTGGCATGCAAGGGACACACCTTAATGTAAAAAGCCATGGTAACAAACTAATAGCCACATACTAGTGGGGAAGAGTTGAAAGCATTCCCTCTGAGAACTGGAATAAGACAAGGATGCCCACTCTCACCACCCCTTTTCACCATAGTATTGGAAGTCCAAGTCAGAGCAATCAGACAAGAGAAAGAAAGAAAGGACATCCACATTGGTAAAGAGGAAGCCAAACTCACTGCTTGCTGACAATGTGATCGTTTACCTTGAAAACCCTAAGGACGCCTCCAGAAAGCTCCTAGAACTGATAAAAGAATTCAGAATTGAGCAGTCTCTGGATACAAGATTAGTGCACATAAATCAGTAGCTCTTCTGTACACCAACGGCAACCAAGCAGAAAATCAAATCAAGAACTCATCCCTTTTACAATAACTGCAAAATAAAAAAACCCTACACTTAGAAATAAACCTAACCGCAGGCGTGGTGGCTCCGCCTAAAATCCCAGCAATTTGGGAGGCTGAGGCGGGTGGATCAGGAGGTCAAGAGATTGAGACCATCCTGGGGAACACAGCGAAGCACCTTCTCTACTAAAAATACAAAAATTAGCCTGGCATGGTGGTGCACACCTGTCGTCCTAGCTACTTGGGAGGCTGAGGCAGGAGAATCTCTTGAACCCGGGAGGTGTGGGTTGCAGTGAGCCAAGATCATGCCACTGCACTCCAGCCTGGGTTACAGAGTGTGACTCTATCTCAAAAAAAGAAATACACCTAACCAAGAAGTTGAAAGACCAGTACAAGGAAAACTACAAAACACTGCTGTAAGAACTCATAGGCAACACAAACAAGTGAAAAAACATCCCTTGCTCATGGATGGGTAGAATCGATATTGTGAAATGACATTATTGTCAAAAAAAAAAAATCTACAAATTCAATGCCATCACCATCAAAATACCACCATCATTCTTCACAGGTTTAGAAAAAACAATTCGAGGGGACCGGGCACGGTGACTCAAGTCTGTAATCCCAGCACTTTGGGAGGTCAAGGCGGGTGGATCACGAGGTCAAGAGATCGAGACCATCCTGGTCAACATGGTGAAACCCCGTCTCTACTCAAAATACAAAAAATTAGCTGGGCATGGTGGCGCGTGCCTGTAATCCCAACTACTCAGGAGGCTGAGGCAGGAGAATTGCCAGAACCCAGGAGGCGGAGGTTGCGGTGAGCTGAGATCGCACCATTGCACTCCAGCCTGGGTAACAGAGCGAAACTCCATCTCAAAAAGAAAAGAAAAGAAAAAACAATTCTAAAATTCATATGGAACCAAAGAAGAGTCTGCATAGCCAAAGCAAGACCAAGCAAAATGAACAAATCTGGACTGGGTATGGTGGCTCATGCCTGTGATCCCAGCACTTTGGGAGGCTGAGGCAGGTGGATCACTGGGAATTCAAGACCAGAGTGGCCAACTTGGTGAACCCCCGCCCTCGTCTCTACTGAAAATGCAAAAATTAGCCAGGTGTGGTGGCAGGTGCCTGTAATCCCAGCTACTTGGGAAGATGAGGCAGGAGAATCACTTGATTCTGGGAGGTGGAGGTTGCAGTGATCTGAGATTCTACCACTGCACTCCAACCAGCCTGGGTGACAGAGCAAAACTCCATCTCAAAAAAAAAGAACAAATCTGGAGGCATCACACTACCTGATTTCAAATTATACTCTAAGGCCATAGTCGCTAAAACAGCATGGTACTGGTATAGAAATAGGCCTATAGACCAATGGAACAAAATAGAAAACCCAGAAATAAACGCAAGTACTTAGAGCCAACTGATCTTTGACAAAGCAAACAAAAGCATTAAGTGGGGAAAGGACACCCTTTTCAATAAATGGTGCAGGGAGAATTGGCTAGCCACATAAAGGAGAATGAAACTGGATCCTCATCTCTCACCATATTCAAAAATCAGCTCAAGATGGATTAAGTACTAAGACCTGAAGCTATCAAAATTCTAGAAGATAATATTGGAAAAACCCTTCTAGGCATTGGCTTAGGCAAGGATTTCATGACCAAGAACCCAAAAGCAAATGCAATAAAAAACAAAGATAAATAGCTGGGACCTAATGAAACGAAAGAGCTTTTGCACAGCAAAAGGAACAGTCAGCAGAGCAAACAGACAACCCACAGAGTGGGAGAAAATCTTCACAATCTATACATCTCACAAAAAACGAATATCCAGAATCTACAATGAACTCAAATCAGTAAGAAGAAAACAATACCATAAAAAAGTGGGCTCCGGACATGAATAGACAATTCTGAAAAGAAGATATATGAATGGCCCACAAACATGTGAGACAGTGTTCCGCATCACTAACGACAGGGAAATACAAGTCAAAACCGCAATGTGGTACCACCTTACTCTTGTAAGAGTGGCCATAATCCAAACATCAAAACACAGTAGATGTTGGCGTGGTTGTGGTGGTCAGGGAACTCTTCTGCGCTGCTGGTGGGAATGTGAACTAATACAGCCACTACGGAAACATTGTGGAGGTTCCTTAAAGAACTAAAAGTAGACCTATTTGATCCACCAGTCCCACTACTGGATATCTACCAAGAAGTAAAGAAGTCATATGAAAAAGATATTTGCACACCCGTGTTTATGGTGACACAGTTCACAATAGCAAAATTGTGGAACCAACCCATATGCCCATCAGTCAACGAGTAAAGAAGCTTTGGTACATATTTATACAACGGAATGCAATGCAGCCATTAAAAAGGAATGAATTAACAGCATTTGCAGGGACCTGGATGAGACTGAAGACTATTTTTGTAAGTGAAGTAACCCAGGAATGGAAAACCAAACAGCCTATGTTCTCACTGATATGCGGGAGCTAAACTGTGATGACGTAAAGGCATAAGAATGATACAAAGGACTTTGGGGAATTTGGTTGATGAGTGGGAGGAGGGTGAGAGATAAAAGACTAAAAATATAGGCCGGGTGCGGTGATTCACTCCTGTAATCCCAGCACTTTGGGAGGCCAAGGCTGGTGGATCACAAATTCAAGAGATCGAGACCATCCTGGCCAACATGGTGAAACCCCATCTCTACCAAAAAATAAAAAAATTAGCTGGGTGTGGTGGCGCGCGCCTGTACTTGGTAGTCCCAGCTACTCTGGAGGCTGAAGCAGGAGAGTTGCTAGAACTAGGGAGGCAGAGGTTGCAGCCAGCGGAGATTACGCCACTGCACTCCAGCCTGGCGCCTGGAGACAGAGTGAGACTCTCTCTCCAAATGAATGAATGAATAAATGAGTGAATAAATAAATATTATAATGCAGTATATGCTGCTTGGGTATTATGTGCACCAGAATCTTAAAAATGATCGCTAAGAACTTAATCTTGTAACCAAGTACTACCTGTAGCCCGATAACTTATGGAAAAATGGAGTAATGCTTTTACTCCTGTAAGATGACATTTTGCATGTAACTCCCCAGGAGAGAGAGAGAGAGTACTTTTCTTTTAGTTTTTGTTTCTCTTTTATGTCTTTTCATGATTGTCTTTGTTCTCTATCTCTATGATCCATTGTATCTTTTTCTTTTTTTTGAGATGGCGTCTTGCTCTGTTGCCCAGGCTGGAGTGCAGTGCAGTCTCCGCCTCCTAGGTTCAAGCAGTTCTTCTGTCTCAACCTCCCAAGTAGCTGGGATTATAGGCACCCGCCACCACGCCCAGCTAATATTTTGTGTTTTTAGTAGAGACAGGATTTCACCATGAAATGGTGGAATGGTCTCAAGTGATCTGCCCATCTCAGACTCCCGAAGTGCTGGGATTACAGGTGTGACGCACACTGTGCCTGGCCAATCCATTGTATCTTGTGATCCATTTCCCCACAGCAAAGAGTTTTTTGGGGGGCGATTAGTTGTCCTAGGTTTCTTCCTTTGAGGGTTCTTAACTGGTTTCCTTGAGTAAGATTAGAGATGAGGTGGTGATCTCATATAACCATTGTAGAGGGGTGGTTATACAGAGAACCAATATATTAAATGTTAAAGAAAATTGGCACCTTAACTTAAGTGTTCTCAAAGTTAGACCTTGACTGTAAATCGAAGTCTGGTTTTTGCAAGCAGAGCCTGGGGCAAGCCATTTGGATTTGTCACAGAGGTAGCCTTGGGCAGATGCTAATGGCACATGAAGAAAGAGTAACCACAGTGTTTTATGTAGGTTCCTTTGATCACTCTTAACTGGTGTTTAATATTATACCAACATTTAATCAGAAACCAACAGAGTTCTCAGTACTCTGACTCTGGGAATCATCTCTCTGACTCGGCCCCAAAACCTACAGTGGAAGATTGTCTGTTTTGTAAATGTGTCACGTAAACTCTTCCTTGAGAAAAGCTGTAGCAGTGGAGACTTAGGAGGTCCTCCTGTTTATCCCAGAATGCTGAGGGAATTCAGGAGCCGTGTCTTTCAGTATCTGAGAACCCTACACAGTGCCTGGCTTTTTAGTGTAGACTTTCAGCTGGATTGAGTTTCTGAGGCCCCTGTAGGAATCTTCCTTTGGAATCTCATGAACAAGATAAATCTAATTAGTGAGAGAAGGCAGAGAATACAGTAAGCCTCGTCCCTTCTCTCTTACTGTACTATATCCATCTATATTTATTGTTTAGGTTTAAGTTGTCTTAAACTCTAGATGCAGAGTCAATGCTAAATTAATGTTTCACTGTTCACACTTAGCAATGGCAAGTTGTTAGAATAAGAAAACCGTAAGAAACACATAACACCCTACCTTTCAGTAATAGGCTGGCGAAGTATCATTAAATCCTTAGAAATCAAAACGAAATGGGGAAAGTTCACGGTATTGTCAGTGCCCCGAGAGGACAGTTGTGGTAGGGACTTCTGTCTGCCCGTATCTAGCCTGATTTTCTTTTCTTTTCTCTTTTCCCTTTTCCTTTGCTTTCTTTGCTTTTCTTTTCCTTCTTTCCCTTTCCTTTTTTGAGGCAGAGTATCTCTCTCTCCCCCAGGCTGGAGTGCAGTGGCACCATCTTGGCTCACTGTAACCTCCACCTCCCAGGTTCAAGTGATTCTCCTGTCTCAGCCTCCCCAGAAGCTGGGATCACAGTCCCACATCATCACGCCCAGCTAGTTTTTTGTATTTTTAGTAGAGAAAGAGTTTCACCGTGTTGGGCAGGCTGGTATCGAACTCTTGGCCTCAAATGATCCACCCGCCTTGGCCTCCCAAAGGGTTTGGGATTACAGATATGACCCATCATACCCAGCCCTGATTCTCTCTTTAGGGATGGTTGGGCTGTTTAAGAAGCACAGGTTTTTGGCCAGGCAAGGTGGCTCATGCCTGTAATCCCAGCACTTGGGGAGGCTGAGGCGGGCAGATAACCTGAGGTCAGGAGTTAGAGGCCAGCGTGGCCAACACTATGAAACCCCATTGCTACAAAAATACAAAAAGCCGGGCAAAGTGGCGGGCACCTATAATCCCAGCTAAAAAAAAAAAAACACGGGCAATTTTTTTTTTTTTTACTGTCTCCACTTAGAACTTTGTTGTTTAGGTCCTTTTCTATGAGTTCCACAGGCTTTGCCATGGTTCTTGCCTGGACTTGATCTTTTTAGGCTTCTTGAGGATTTATCATTGTGTCTTCTAGGTATCCTTCTGATCATTCTCCTCTCTGCCTGTATGCTGGGAGTGATGTTAGAGGCACAGGTCTATGCAATTATTTCTACACCAGAGGTACCTGGGGTGCTTAATGGCAGAGCCTGTATTTGTCAGTTGGTGGTTTAGACAAGTTACAGGTAAAACACCACGAAAGCCTCTGTCTAGATTCTTATCTCTCTCTAGCAGAATCAAACAGACAGAAATGAAGTTGAATGCTGGGAAGGCTTCGTTTTAAAAAGTAGATGCTGTTGGCTAGAATCACAATGACACTGAGAAGGAATTGGGACTGGATGTGGAGGAAAGAGATCATAAAACTTGACATTAAAAGCCTAAGGCGTGAAGTTAGGCCTCATCAGGTGTTAATTCTGAAAGACCAAAACACACCATCCTGGACTGTGACAGGTGCCTTTTGTAAGTTAAATGGGATGAGATCTTCTTCAGTGCACCTGATGTCTGGTGAAGGGTGAGTTGAGGCATGGTGGATGTGAAACACGAGCTCATTGTAAATGTTCGCATTTGTTTTACGTGCTCAGTTTGTTTGGTGCTATCTAGATAGGAAATCTGGAGGCTGAGAAAATGTCTGCTGTAGACATGGCAGTGATTCTTTGATACGGAATAGTTGGAGGGGGCCCGAGTGATGGCGTGACTTATTTTTAGACAAGATAGGGCCTCCCTTGCAAAGGGAGGGGTTGGGAAGAATAGAGAGATTAGGAACCAGGTCAGCCTGGAGTTTTCTATGGTTGCCTGAAGCTTGGAAAAAAATTGGAAGAAGAAATTACTCCGTAAAAAATCACGTCATCCTGCTTCTCCAGTGATGCCCAAGTGGCCACGTCAGGTCTGTGAACCTCCCCGCTTGCTTCTTAACTAACCCCCAGTTTTACAAGGAAGATAGTCTGGGTTAGAAGAATTGTTAATTTTATTTCAGCTCACGAATTCCTCTTGACTATCACCCCTTGAGCCCAACGTAGACTCTGTTAGGGTTTTGTTAAGTGTAGAAACTGATACCTAAGCAAGAGTAAGAAGATGAAGTCACTTATCTCGAAATGTCTTTAAACCTTTAATTATCGTAAACAAGAGATCTCGGCTCTTTGGAGCTGAGAGTTGATGTCTCAGCTTTGTGGCTGTTAGTTTTTTTGACTATCAGATGCAGTCATTGTTGACTTGAAGGTATAGAATAACATATCATCTACAAAGAAGTGATTACAGTAATTGATCTTGATACTGCCTCCTCCTGATTGTATTTATCATTATCTAAAAGGGTTTCTAATAGAATTACTGCAACAAGCCTGAAAAAAATCTGTGCTAACTGGTAGCACCTTGAAACAAGATGGATACGATCCTGCCTTTAGCGGGACTCTTCCATTTGTTTAGCCTACTACTGTACTGCTGACTGCTAGACTCCGTCACCCCATTCCTCAGTGAAAGAAACGACGGAAGTTTGAGGGAGTATCCAACTCTTGGTACGCAACTGGCATTTAGTAAACACTTGATGGGCAGTTGGTAGTGTGGCTGGCAGCATTCACAAGTGGATTCTGAAGTAGAGGGTGAATGATGCTGAGATTTTATTTATCAGTCCCAGTGACACTGCCTGGACTGACACGATGAGATCCTGGTAGGGTAGCATTTCTTCTTCTTTTGCAGACTCAGCTAAGAGGACTTTGCAGTTGTTGGAATCTTGATGCATGTAGACCAGTCCCGATGGCGCTATCTGGAAGGCCATTCGTTGTCTGAGCAAAGTCGTCGTCCTGGCTTTGCTACCAAATCTTAGCAAAGGAACCTGGGTAAGCCCCATGCTCGAGCATCTCATATAACGGAAGTGGTATCAGGACACCGATTACATGCAAGCAGTTCCCACACTAAAAGCTTTAAAATTGAGATTTTTTTTCTTTGAAATCTAAAAGAAAGTGGAATAAAAATGTGCTTGCTTTCCAGCCTAGATCGATTAGCTGGCACGGGAGAACACCGGCCTTTGAAATCTATAGGCATCCTGTTGCAGGCCTGACCCAGCTGACCCTGGGAGATTAGTAATGGTCTATGCAGCCTGCTCTGTCAGCAAGTCTGGCAGGCCGTGCACAGATGGTACCAGTTGGAGAAAATCACTGCCGAACAGTGCACTAAAGCCTCTGCCTTGGCCGTTCAGCCTCGGAGGAGGAGCCGAGAGTGAGACGGGGTGGTTTACAGCCGGGTTCCTGCCAAATGCCTTGGAAGAGACCTCAGAGGATGCCGTTCCGGGTTTAGGATGCATTTGCTGATTATTACTTAAGTAATGCTTTCTTGTCGCAGCTTAGGCCTTCCTGAGTCGTTGGGCATCTGGGATTTTTACAGGGTCTGTGGCCTTGGGGTTGTTCTGAAAGGGAATGTGAAATGAGAACTGATCTCACGCCAAAGAGTCAAGCATAATGCAATACTTGTTTCCCTAGAGTCAATCAGCCTAAGGAAAATGCAAGTAGGCTGGAAATGGGGGGAGGAGGAGGAGTTTGAGAGTTTGAGTAATCGACTTAACCCAAGGGTAAAAAGAATTTTATTATAGAAAGCAGCACACATGACCTCTGTCCTTCTAGCTGCCACCAGTTTCTGGGTTGTGAGGCCCTGAAAGTTTACAGTCAACATGCCTTGTGTGGGGTCAGCCCTAGAAATGGTGACGCTGCTCTCCGAAGACAGGAAAGAAAAGGACCTCGTGCCATTCAACCACTGACTGAAATACGCTCTCAGCAAAGCTGAGCTGAAACTGTAAGCCTGTTCTTCCTAATCAGACATTTTATTCTTTAAAAATTCCACTTGGCGTTGCATTGAAAATTCAAAGTTAGGGCAATGCATCTTTCTAACATACTTACAACTGAGCTGTATTTCAACAGGTGAAGACAGGCTGAAAAAATAATGCTCACTGAAAGATGTGAGGGTGCCTGGGTGTCTGTAATGATGGAGGGTAACTGGATCAGTGAGTGGACTTTTCCCTTTCCTAACTTTTTTGGTATTCTTGCTGCCACAGCTTTGTCTTTTAAGTCTCCATCCAGGTTAGTTGTGGGTTTGCAGCTCGTTACTGTTTAACAGAACTTGTTTGATTCCTTTGTGTCGTTTTGTGATACGTGGTGGTGGTTCATTCTGGAAGAATTTTCCTTGGAGATGCTGCTGCTGTGAAATGAGAAACTTAGCTTTTAGGTTCTTGAATGACCACCCGCCACCCAAAGATAGAAAGAAACTGATCCTGTTTGGTTCAGTCTAATGCTTTTGAGATTGGCATGGAGGAGCCCGCTCTGGAGGGAGAGCTGAGAGAATGACCAGAGCGTTTGCTAACCTCACACAGTGGGTGCGGACAGACGCACGCAGCAACACTTGTTGGAATCTGCAAGAGAGAGACAGAAAGCACACTTACATCGGACACAAGTGTGTCTTTTCTTGGTTAATAGAGCATAGCTCAAGCCTGATAGCTTTATTGACGAGATGGGAGGCCAAAGAAAGGAGAGAAGTCAGGGGTGACCGCATGCGTGAGTTAGGAGAAAGCAGTGGATACTCAAATGCTTTGGCAAGAGGAAGATGAGGAGTTCAGTTTTGAGCAGTTCGTTTTTGAAATGTCCAGGAGCTCTTCGGATACCTGGGTCTGGGTTTGATCAGAGAAGTCTGGGTTGGAGAGGGTAATCTGGGAGTTGCTGACAGACAGCTGGTGATGAAGCCACAAGTCTGAATAAGGTAGCACAGAGAACGAAGAGAACTAAAAGCCCGTTATGATTTCCCTCCCGCCTGGGTCTTTGAACAATGACGTGTATTTGCCTGGAGAAGACAAATAACAAAAATGGCTTGGTAAATGTGTGTGGATCACGCTTGTTACATATTTGATAGGGAAATTCACAATCGTCTTCGGAAATGTAGAAATAAATTCTTGAAAATGACCCTGAAGTACATTTTTGGAGTGCTTTGGTCCGTTTCACAGATGCTCGAGCATTTGAAGTAGATGCCAAAACAAACGAGAAGATAGATAGCTCAGGGTCTGTAGGACATGAAGCCGGCATCTGCTAGTTTATTTAGTAGCGGGAGCAGGAAGAGCAGAGGGAGAAGAGTGTTGCAGCCGCCAAGAATGAAACCTGGTCAAGAGGCCACATCAACCCAGCTTGGCAGACAGGCCTGGTGGCTTTGTAATTACACTGGTGCCTGCTGTATGTGGGCCTTTTCCACTGAGTTTAAAAAAGGCTTTCCTCTAACTACCAGGTCTCCAGCAGCTGGGCCACTTTAGCCCTCGGTGGTTTTTCCCCGGTGGAATCTTTGCCGTGTCTGCGCTCCGTGGCTGTTTGCTGACTCCAGGGTAATACCCTCGGCCCTGCTGTGTTCATGTGGCTCCTGCCCGTCTCCCTGTCCTGACTGAGCTCATCGGAGGTTTGTGAGGACATGCCCTTTGGGAAGAGCCCAGTAGAAACCACATGACTGCATGGCTACACCAGCACACGTGGACGTGACCCAAGCCTTGTCTTTTTTTCTTTCTCTCCAACTCACTCCCTTTTAAACCTATTGGTACTTTTGACATAATAATATGCAACTGACTCAGATCTATAGAAATAAGGCAGGGAGTATACCTAGTGATGAGGGCCCATTAGCCCTGGGACTTCTGGATTCCTAATTTCATTATGGATGCTGGGTGTGGTGGCTCATGCCTGTAATCCCAGCACTTCAGGGGGCCGAGGTGGGTGGATCATGAGGTCAAGAGATTGAGATCATCCGTCTCTACTAAAAATACAAAAATCAGCTGGGCATGCCAGTGTGCGCTTGTAGTCCCAGTTACTCAGGAGGCTGAGACAGGAGAATTGCTTGAACCTGGGAGGCGGAGGTTGCAGTGAGCAGAGGAGATTCCACCACTGCACTCCAGTCTGGCGACAGAGTGAGACACCATCTCAAAAATAATAATAATATATAATAATTTCATTATGGATAGAACTTCCATTTCACACTCAAAAAAAAATTTTTTTTTTTGGGAGACAGAATTTTACTCTTGTTGTCCAGGCTGGAGTGCAATGGCACAATCTCAGCTCACTGCAACTTCACTCTTGTGGGTTCCAGCAATTCTCTTGCCTCAGCCTCCCAAGTAGCTGGGATTACAGGCATGCACCACCATGCCCAGCTAATTTTTTTTATTTAGTAGAGACAGGGTTTCCCATGATGGTCAGGCTGGTCTCAAACTCCTGACCTCAGGTGATCCACCCCACTTGGCCTTCCAAAGTGCTGGGATTACAGATGTGAGTCACTGTCCCCAGCCTCGACACCCACATTTGCCACCAATTCTATTTTAAGTAGTCTAACTCTGGTAATGACATAGGAAGAAAACATACTTTAAAATTGTAGGGAAGTCGATCCCAAAAAGAATTCCATGCTTTTTCCTCTGTGTACTTCCACTATTTATAGTCCCAGAGTACCTCTCTAAGAGGCGCTTTGCTTCTATGCACATTGTGGGTGTTGTTCGTATCACTTTGTGGGAGAAGAAATCCATAGGTACCAGTTAATGATGTATTTTGAGCCTCTGTTATTTGTATTGTTCTTCAGAACTGGTCATAGAGTATGTGGAGACCAGGGTATCCTAAATATGTGCAGTTGGAAATCCTTCTGGCATTTGTTGAAGTTTTGGTGGTGGTGGTTTTAAAACTCCATTCTGTTATTCATAGGTTTATTTTCTCTTTTTGCTCCAGTCGTGTTTTCTTTTTATTTATTTATTTATTTTTTAAAGGAAAAAAAGGAGTGAAGAAGAGGAATAAAGAGGAAGAAGAGGAGTAAGAGAGAACGGGAGTGTTGCTTTATTGCCCAGGCTAGAATGCAGTCTAAAAATCAGTATTGAAAACTTCTTTTATGCCAATAATTGTGCTTACTAATGGCCAACCAATATTTCATTTAAACCTGTGAGTAGGTGTGATGTGGTACTGATAAGAATGTATATTTTGTGTATTTAAAGTGGAGAGTTCTATAAATGTTTATTAAGTTTACTTGTTCCGAATCTGAGTTCAAGTCCTGGGTATCATTAATTTTCTGTCTCGTTGATCTATCTAATATTGATGTTGAAATCTCCCACTGCTACTGTGTGGTAGTCCAAGTCTCTTTACAAGTCTTATGTATCCTGTATTGGGTGCGTACACATCCAGGATCGTCAGCTCTTCATGTTGCATTGATCCTTTTACCACTATGTCCTCTTTTGATCTTTGTTGCTTTAAAATCTATTTTATCAGAGGCGAGAATTGCAACTTCTGCTTTTTATTTATTTATTTATTTATGCATGCTCTCCATTTGGTTGGTAAATCTTTCCCCATCTATTTGTTTTGAGTCTTTTTTTTTTGAGACGGAGTTTCACTCTTGCTACCCAGGCTGGAGTGCAATGGCACGATCTTGACTCACCGCAACCTCCGCCTCCTGGGTTCAGGCAATTCTCCCACCTCAGCCTCCTGAGTAGCTGTGATTACAGGCATGTGCCACCATGCCCAGCTAATTTTT
>CM052651.1:6053821-6067268 GCA_028533165.1 Leontopithecus rosalia | reverse complement strand
ATGTTAGCTGGCTGTTTTGCCCATTAGTTGATGTAAATTCTTCATTATGTTGATGCTCTTTACTTTTTGGTATATTTTTAGAAAGGCTAATACTGGTTGTTCCTTTCTATGTGTAATGCTTCTTTCAGAAACTCTTATAAAGCAGGCCTGGTGGTAAATGAAATCTCTGAGTACTTGCTTGTTCACAAAAGATTTTATTTTTCCTTCTCTTGTGAAGCTTAGTTTGGCTGGCATTGGGTTAGAACAAGTTATTTTAACTCACAGAAGTTTCTTATCATCCACCTTCTGAAGCCTACTTCTGTTAATGGAACACAGTCGTTCTCCATCAGGCCTTGTTCCGTTGCTGATGAGGAACTTTGATCCCTTGTAGAGGGAGAGGCCTGTTTTCTTTTTAAAAATATTCTTCTGGCTGGGTGCAGTGGCTGACGCCTGTAATTCCAACACTTTGGGAGGCCAAGACAGGTGGATCACCTGAGGTTGGAAGTTTGACACCAGCTTGACCAACATGGAGAAACCCCATCTCTACTAAAAATTCAAAATTAGCCAGGCATGGTGGCTGGCACCTGTAATGCTGCAACTGGGGAGGCAGAGGCAGGAGAATTGCTTGACTCCGGGAGGCGGAGGTTGCAGTGAGCTGAGATTGTGCCACTGCACTCCAGCCTGGGTGACAGAAGTGAGTCCTTGTCTCCAAAAAAAAAAAAAGAAAAAATTCTTCCACATCTTTTTTATATAAGTGTCAGCCCATAATAAACAGGTTCATGCTTTCTTTTTTTCCCCTGCCTGTCGTACTAAGTACTCTGTTGCCTCCTGGAACTCAAAGATGAGTAAGAAATGGTCTCTGTCTTCAAGAACTTAGAGTCCAGTGGTGGTGGCTGCAGGGGATTGGTAGGGGTGGGTGGACATCAAATAGGTGCTTTTAGTACAGTATGACAAGGGCTGTGGGATATAGCTAAGCCATGCTTGGCAGGGACTGGAATCAGGGGCCACTTCTGAGAAAATGCTCTGGTTGGATCATCTAGGAAGTAGGGCTTGTTTCCTCCCCAGAGGGATGATCTGGGACGTGGCCATCGTGGGGTACGGTGGGAGCTACAGTAGTTAGAGACTGGTGGCTTATGAGAGGGCAGGGGTCAAGGGGTGGAAGGCAAGACTGCAGAGCAAAGCCAAGGTCAGGTCTTAGACTAAGGGTCATATATGCAGCTGGCCATCTGTGTTCAGTGGTAGACTACTTTTCCAGCTGTGTGGAGGCTGGATGGAATTGGGAAATGGGAAGACATGTGCACTAGGGACTCCATTTGAGTGGTTATTAGCAAATAGATGAGCGATGAGGGCCAGCTGGGTGCGGTGGCTTACACCTATGATCCTAGCACATTGGGAGGCTGAGGTGGGCGGATCACTTTCAGTGAGGAGTTCGAGACCAGCCTGGCCAACATGATGAAACCCTGTCTCTACAAGAAATATAAAAATGAGCTGGGTGTGATGTCGTGCACCTGTAGTCCCAGCTACTAAGGAGGCTGAGGCAGGAGGATTGCTTGAACCTGGGAGGCAGTGTTTGCATGAGCCGAGGTTACACCACTACACTCCAGCCTGGGTGATAGAGTAAGACTGTCTTAAAAAAAAAAAAAGTTAAGGTAGATAGTTACGCTAGGCAGTAGCAGTTTTGAAAGCTCAGGACTGAAGGAATTACTGGGAGTATGTATAGGACAGTTAGAGTCGCAGTTTCCGTTGCCATGCTGTGGAACATCTGGGAGAGGTAGGTACACAGTGGTGACGTATTAGCAGGCAACTTTTCCAGCGGCTGGAGAAATAAAGGTCTTGGTCCTGAGTAGTTACCTGGCTGGTGGACAATGGCTGTCTCTACCTGCGGCCTGCAAGGCGCTATGTGGTCCACCTCCTTATTCCACCGCCTCTGGGATCTCATTCCTGCTGTTTTCCCCTCTGCTCACTTTGCTGTAGCCACATTGTCTTTTTTGCAGATATAGTTTGAACATGTGCAAGCAAACATGTTTCAGTTTCAGACTTCTGTACCTGCTGTCTGATGGACCCCTTCCTTCCTTCTGTTCAGATGCCACCTTTACTACAGGCCTGATGTGAAACTGTACACCCTGCCTTCAAATCCTCTCTATCCCTTTATCCTGCTTTTCTTCGTCTCTCCGATAGTGCATAAACGTTTAGTTGGGTTTTTGCCTGTGTTGCTGGTGGGAATGTGAACCCTGAGAGGGTAGGGACTGCACACCACTAGTGTATTGTTTGATTGTGGATCTTCAGGGGTTTTGAAAGTTGCTCTTGAAGAAGATACCCTGTAAAGTTGTACTTTAGGAAAAGTTAACATAAAGATTTTATTTTATTTTATTTTGAGACAGTCTTACTTTGTTGCCCAGGCTGGAGTGCAGTGGTGTGATCTCAGCTCACTACAACCTCCACTTCTCATGTTCAAGTGATTCTCATGCCTCAGTCTGTCTCTCCATTAGTTGGGATTACAGGCATGTGCCACCACGCCTGGCTAATTTTTGTATTTTTAGTGGAGATGGTTTTTTTTTTTTTTTTTTTGAGATGGACTCTTGCTCTGTTGCCCAGGCTGGAGTGCAGTGGTGCCATCTTGTCTCTCTGCAACCTCCACCTCCCAGGTTCAAGTGATTCTTCAGCCTCAGCCTCCTGAGTAGCTGGGGCTACAGGCACATACTACAATGCCTGGCTAATTTTTTTATATTTTCAGTAGAGACGGCATTTCACCATATTAACCAGGATGGTCTCCATCTTCTGACCTCGTGATCTGCCTGCCTACGCCTCCCAAATTGCTGGGATTACAGGTGTGAACCGCTGTGCCTGGCCTAGTAGAGATGGGGTTTTGCCATGTTGACCAAGCTGGTCTTGAACTCTTGGCTTTAAGTGAGCCGCCCATTTGGCCTCCCAAAATGCTGGGATTATAGGTGTAAGCCAGTGCTCCTGGCCCAAACATTAAAAGTTGCTAGTGAGATGTAAACGTAGGTAGTGGTTGATATTATGTACTGCATTGGTGAATTCACCGAGAGCGTTTTACATGTAACAAGGTTTTACAACAAAGCCCTTCTATGTACTCGTTTTCAGCACTGCATCTATTGTGGAAAATGAATTGCACTTTTTACGGGTGTGCTGGTCCGTCATTACAATATCCTCTTATCATTGGACAAACTTCAATTGAAATAAATATGTATTTATCTGAAGACAGAAATTATGCCATTATCATTAATAATTCAGAAGAGTTTTCAGTTAAGCATTAAAAACATCATCGCCTTTGGCTGTGATCTAATTGCTTGAACTCATATAGTATCAAATTATTTTTCTCAATGATGATAAAATTAAACTCCACATAACCAGAACTCAGAAATCCCAATTCTATAATCAGTATAGGATCCTTTGAGCCTATCTCTTATGAGAAAGGGATATATAATTGTAAAATATATCAAGGGTTTAACATTTTTGAAGTGTCCTTTCCTGGAGCCATCCTGGGATCTGTTTCCATTCGGCCCAGCATTTTATCACAACATCATCTGTAGAACATTAAGCAGTCTAATTCCAAACATGACCTTGCGCAATTTGAAAATTCCTTGCCATCAGGGAAAGATCAGATTATGTTCATTACATGAAAACGACTAATTAATGTATTTCATAACGATGTCAATGAGAACTGTAGAAAGGCTTCCTTTCATTGGGTGGGAGATGTGATTGGCTGATCTGTAGTGTCTTTGCTAATGCTGAGATTCTCTGATTCCCTCACTTCTTACTCAGAAGGCTCAAAGTATAAATGGGTTTCTGGTTAACCTTTAGTGAATCTGTAATTTGGTTTATGAAGTACCTCATTCAGTCTAGGAGTGTAACTAATAATGTGTTTAGAGCTTTTGTCAGAGGAATCTTCATAAAATGCAGTGATCATAGACAAGAGAATAAATCTCTGATTTCCTAGACCAACAGTTGATGCTTCTGTACGTTGCGGTTCAACGTAGTGTGATTCTTCAGGCTCCAAGTTGAAGTTACTTTTGTAACTTGGCATGTTCCTTTATTGAACATGGTGTGTGTGTGTGTGTGTGTGTGTGTGTGTGTGTGTGTGTAAAAAGCAGTAACAGGGATGTTACTTTTGAGTTTTTTTTTGAGATAGTTTCACTCTTGTCACCCAGGCTGGAGTGTAATGACATAATCTTGGCTCACCGCAACCTCCACCTCCCAGATTCAAGTTATTCTCGTGCCTCAGCCTCCCGAGTAGCTGGGATTGGAGGTGCTCACCACCACACCTGGCTAATTTTTTGTATTTTTAGTGGAGACGGGGTTTCACCATGTTGGCCAGGCTGGTCTCAAACTCCTGACCTCAGGTGGTCCACCTGCCTTGGCCTCCCAGAGTACTGGGATTACAGGTGTGAGGCACTGTGCCCGGCCTGGAGATTTCTGTCTACATGTATTTTTCACTTTATTTATTTATTTTGCTGTGACAATACCGTGTTTCCATCTAGCATACATCTTGTAGGCCAGTGTCACACTCAGTACTTCACATTCACCCCAGATTGTTTTTGTTAAAGGCACTTTTCCACCTCAGACACTAATTATTAAGATCGCATGATTTGCCACATAAACACAAGCAAGTAGTGTCACCTGAGCAACAAATCAGCGACAAATATCGATGCAGCTCACATTCCACAGGGGCATGACAGCGTCTGGGGTTCTGTACCTGATTGATACAGGAAGACAGAGAGAGCATCTCTGCCTTTAAATGGCCCGGGAGACTATGGAGAAAGCAGAAAATCTTCATGAAAACTCTTCAACCAGTTTTCACAGTTGCTAACATCATTGTGATCATTCATTGCGGGTTTGCTGAGTGCCATGCTGCGAGTCGGAAGGTGTGCTGAGGGCTTGGGGAGCTCGGGGATGTGACTCAGTCCTTGCCCTCTGGAAGTTTACAGAATGGAGTTTACCATCTTTGACCATACAGATAGTAAGATGAAATGATCACCTTCAGTAATCAGTGTGGGGTTCTGTACATGATTACTCCTAGGTAATTACTCCTAGGTAAATTGTCTGGAAGGTCTCATATCTGACTGTTGTAGAGAGAGGACTCTTCATTGTTAGTTATTGGTGAATTTGCTTCTGGATTTCTAAATTGTGGTGTATGCGTAAGACAGAGACAGCATGGGGCAGTGTTTCTAGTAAATCTTGTTGGATTTGGGAGTTCTGTGTATTTCCAATTCTATTTTCAGCCTGTATCTTGTAGATGGTATAAATGCAGTTAAAAAGACCACGACTGCTGACTTTGGAGTTCATAGTTCTAGTTTTAAGTTTGACTTTGCAGCTTACCAGCTGCGTGTAATTAGGCAAATAACATAAACTCCTAAGCCTCCACTTATGCATCTCTAAAGAAAACATAAGAAACCCTAACCCATCTGTGTCACCTGTTATGTGAGGACTCAAATGTGACAGTAAAAGTAAAATGAGGGCTGGGTACAATGGCCGATACCTGTCGTCCCAGCACTTTTGGAGGCCAAGGTGGGCGGATCACTTGAGGCCAGGAGTTGGAGACCAGCCTGGGCAACATGGTGAAACCCCATCTCTACTAAAAATACAAAAATTACTTGGGCGTGATGGTGAGCACCTGTAATCCCAGCTACTCAGGAGGCTGAGGCGTGAGAATCACTTGAACCTAGGAGGCGGACGTTGTAGTGAGCTGAGAATGTGCCACTGCACTCCAGCCTGGGCAACACAGTGAGACTCTAGCTAAAAAAAAAAAAAAAAAAAAAAAAGTGAAATAAAAGGATTTAGAAAATTAGAACTGTTTTATGGAAATGGTAGTGAGTGAAAGACTGGTTCTGATTAAACACCTCTTCCGTGAAACATGGTCTTCAGGTTTTGGAGATGATTTCGGCCGCATCCAAGGGTGAGTTATAGCATGTGGGCTTCGTAGTGGTACGATGGAAATTGAAGGGCCCTGGCTTATGTCCTTTGTGTCAGGTGATAATTCTAGGATTCTAAATTTCACTTGCAAATCAGGCTTAGACTTAACCTTCACAATTGGAAATAATTATGTAAAAGCTGGCTGTGTGTGTGTTTCCTTTTTGTTTCGCCAAGTAAAGTTTCCAACCCATCAGGAGGAGGTTGTTGGCGGTCTCTTGTTCGCCCATTTATGTAAACACCGCTTGAATGTAAGCTTAGTGCCCGCTGCCATATGTTTTGTTCTCTGCCGTGACCCCAGTGCCTGGAGCAAGGCCTGGTCAAGAACAGATGCTCAATGGTTTCTTCTAAAATTAATGACTGTGTTGAAGGACTGTTTTTGGCTCCCTGCAAGGCATTTGGAAACCTTGTGAAAGTAGATTAAGGGTGTGACCTTAAGAACCCCAAAATCGGCCAGCACTTTGGGAGGCCAAAGCGGGCAGATCATGAGGTCAGGAGATCGAGACCATCCTGGCTAATATGGTGAAACCCCATCTCTACTAAAAATACAAAAAATTAGCCGAGTGTGGTGGCACACACCTGTAATCCCAGCTACTTGGGAGGCTGTGGCAGGAGAATCGCTTGAACCTGGGAGGTGGGGTTAGAGTGAGCCGAGTTGGCCACTGCAACTCGGCTGGCCACTGCAACTCCAGCCTGGCGACAGAGCATGACTCTGTCTCCAAAACAAACAAACAAACAAAAAACCAAACACACACACACACCCAAAATCTAGCAAGGAGAAAGAAAAACAGCAAATGACAATTGTGTAACAAGTGAGGAGTTACGGGGACCTGGATGTGGGGGAGGATTACAGCCAGGAATACTTCACGGAGGTGGTGGTGATGTGTTCCATGTAATCTGTTCTTCTTCGAAGGGATTTTGGGGTGGTGAGAGTGCTGAGCTCTCTTTACAGGCAATAAGAAAGTTCATTGTCTGAAGGGAACTTAAGAACTGTATTAAAATTGACTATACAAGCCAGTCTGGGCTGGGTGCGGTGGCTCATACCTGTAGTCCCAGCACTTTGGGAGGCTGAGGTGGACAGATCACCTGAGGTCAGGAGGTTGAGACCAGCCTGACCGACATGGAAAAATCCTGTCTCTACTAAAAATACAAAATTAGTCAGGTGTGGTGGCGCATGCCTGTAATCCCAGCTGCTTTGGGAGGCTGAGGCAGGAGAATCACTTGAACTCGTGAGGTGGAGGTTGCAGTGAGCCAAGATTTGTACCATTGAATTCCAGCCTGGGCAACAAGAGCAAAACTCTGTCTCAAAAAAAAAAATTAATTTGAACCTTCTGGCTTGGTAACGATGATAATTTTGCAGTTGTGTTCTGTTAAAATACTAAAAAAACCTTAACTGTGAATACACATGCAATTCAAGATAACCCCAGGACAAAAGAAAATGTGTTTTCTATAACTCTCAGAAATTGTTTTCTTATTCTTTCAAAGCAAGATGATCTTTTTAAAAATCTGTTGCATCTTAAAATTGAGACTTTCTTGGGTCAGCCTCATGTACTGTCACACTTCTGTTATCAAAGAATGACCTTTCATTTGTTGAAAATAATTTTTATCAAAAATTGATGTTGAATTCTACCATGTGCCTTTTAAATGTCCTGGTTTGATCTCCCAGGGGGTTATTGTTATATGGGTCTTTTATTCCTAGACAGAACCCTTTCTTCTACCAGTCAACTGTGTCCCAAGATTCATAACTCAGGACTCATCATTCTCTGTTGAAATTTTATCTTCTCAATGTTGTGCGGTATTTTGCATGTTGGATAGTCAGGGATGTGCCACCTTGCTATTTTTCAGGTATGTAGAAGGAGGTGAAAAATTAGTCTAAATCCAACAAAAAGTTTGATTTTTTTAGCGCTTTGGGAGGCTGAGGCGGGTGGATCATGAGGTCAAGAGATCGAGACCATCCTGGTCAACATGGTGAAACCCTGTCTCTACTCAAAATACAAAAACTTAGCTGGGCATGGTGGCGTGTGCCTGTATTCCCAGCTACTCAGGAGACTGAGGCAGGAGAATTGCCTGAACCCAGGAGGCGGAGGTTGCAGTGAGCCGAGATGGCACCATTGCACTCCAGCCTGGGAACAAGAGCGAAACTCTGTCTCCCAAAAAAAAAAAAAAAAAGTTTGAATTTTTTAAAATATCTAAACCAAACAAAACGTCAGTTTACGAAAGCTCTGAATTCCCTAGGATAAATTTTTGTTTTTGGAAGGCTGTGTCTTTATCAAATGGTACCTAATGCTGTGTGGATCGCCATACCCACCAAAGTAGCTTAGTTACCAGTCTGGATCGAGACCATTGATTTTTGTAGAGTAAGTCATACAGCTTATTAACGTTCCATTATGCTGAGCATAGAACTAATAGGAGAACATGTATGAGGTCAGAGATCAGAAGTAGACTTCGGAATGTATTCAAAAATGGTGCAATGGAGAACCTTGACAGGGGCCTGTGGGTAAAGCAGAGGCTTCCAGGGAAGGTAACAAAGGCTGAGGCAACGCTGCTTCTGTTTTGTAACTTCCTAGTCAGTGAGATACTGTGAATTTAATCTATAGCAAATTAATTTAGTCTTCATCAAAATTTAGCTGACTCCAATGTCGGTATAGCTTTTGAGCTTCCTGTAATTTTCTCTTATGAGGGTTTTAAGTATTTAGCTCAACTAATTGAATTAGAAGGTGCAGGAACATTGTTTGAATTTTTGAATCTCATTTCATGCTTCATACTGGGACGAGGCACTCAGAGGGCAGAAATGCCAGTTGGGGCGTAATTGCTGGGGAGGGGCAGGATGCTGTGGCCATTCCTGTATCACAGCTCAGGGCCTTTCGCAGACAGGGAGGGCTGGCAGGGGTCTGAGAATTAAACAGTAAGTTAAATGAAGCAATTTTTCTACTGTTGTAGCTATTATCTAGAGCCTGTGTTAGACCCTTAACTGGCCTTTGGGTGAACTTGACATTTGAATAATTTGGGAGCTTTACATGGTGAAAACTGGAAGACTAAACCAGGAAAAGCAGGTTTGAATGTGAGCATTTAGTTATATTAAGATTACTTTGGGGCCAGGCGTGGTGGCTCACGCCTGTAATCCCAGTACTTTGGGAGGCAGAGGCGGGTGGATCACTTGAGGTCAGGAGTTTGAGACCAGCCTGGTCAACATGCTGAAAGCCTGTCTCTACTAAAAATACAAAAATTAGCCTGCATGGTGGTGCATGCCTGTAATCCCAGCTACTTGGGAGGCTGAGACAGGAGAATTGCTTGAACCTGGGAGGCGGAGGTTGCAACCAGCCAAAATGGGGCCATTTCCCTCCAGCCTGGGCAACAAGAGCAAAACTCTGTCTCAAAAAAAAAAAAGGCACAGGTCTTTGTTAAGGTTTACATTGTGGTGGGCATTGAGAGGTGTAAGTAAAAAGAATCCTCACTTTCAAGTGACAGGTCTAGAGAGCCTATATCCAGAAGGCTCTGGAACCTGAAAATGTCATCAGAACCCTGGCAACATGTGAAATAAGTTTAAAGTAATTATTACTTAGTTTCTCATTTAGTCATCAAGTAGCCCCTGTGTGGGTGGAAATTGGGGAAGAAAATCTGTTGTTTAAGAACGTGATAAGGAAGGAGTGGTCAGACAAGTAGAAGGATTACTGGGAAGGATCCCAGAAAACGGAGGGAAGAGATAATTTCCAGAAGGAAAGGGAGGGTCAACTGTGTCTCATATGGCAGAGAAGCCAAGTGAAGATAAGCTTGCAATAGTCAGTAGTGGTGATAGAGAGGTAATTGGTGACCTTCAGGAGCAACTGTTAGTGGGTGTCGTATGGGAAAAGGCTTGCAGGCAATTAAGGAATGGAGTCTTGCTCCTCTAAGACTCTTTCTAAAGAGAAGGGGCATGTGTGAGCTAAAGGAGGACGAAATATGGAACAAATTCCATTAGTTTGCAATTGTGTGATTTTCAAAACACTTTGTGCCTTGACTGTAAAACAATGGATGATACTAGTAGCTCTTATTTGAGAGAAGCAGATGAGTCAACACCATAATACGAAGTAGATTCTTACTAGATGGATACCTTAAAAGAAGCACAGTAAAAATGCCATTGTAATATAAACAGCAGTTACTTCCAGTTTATGGGCTTACAAGTATATTTCTCTTTTTAATTTATTTCTAATTGTGATTAAAAAACCCAATATGAAACTTACTATCTTTACTATTTCTGAGTGTGCAATTCAGCAGTGTTAAATACGTTCACATCGTCGTGCAACCAGTCTCCAGAGCCTTTCATCTTGCAAAGCTGAAATTCTGTACCTGCTAACCAGCAGCTCACCATTTCCCCCTGCCATTCAGCCCCTGGCAACCACCAGGCTGCTTCCTGTGTCTGAGTTTCAGTACTCCAGATGCTTCGTGTGATGGAATCGCACCGTCTTTGCTTTTTTGTAACTGGCTTATTTCGCTTAGCATGATGTGTCCCATGTTGATCCATGTTGGAGCCTGCATCAGACTTCTGTTCATGGCTGAGTAATATACCATTGCATGTATGTGTCGCCTTTTGCTTTGTCATTCATCCAGTGATGGACATTTAGGCTGCTTCTGCCTTTTGGCTGTTGGGACTAATGCTCCGTGAAGAAGGGTGTACAAATATCTATTTATCTCTTTTAAACTAGTGATGCTTATTCTTCTGCCTGCGTGTGAGTCATGGCTGGTTTAAGGTGAGTGCGAGAATGGATCATGCAGGGGAGGTGGAAGCTCTCAGGGCAGATCTGCAGGACCACAGGTCGGAGAAAATGCAGAGACAGAAAAGCATTTTTCCTTTAGAAGATTAGAAGCACCAATCTCAAGAGTACTGTGCTCATGGCAGTATTTTCCAACAGAGAAAGAAGGTGCTGTCTTCAGTTCATCCTTAAACTTAAGTTGCTAGAGGACCTCAGCTGTGTCTCTTACTGTGTTGTGGTGTCAAAACACTTTGCTTTACTGTGCAACGTATCTTTCCTTCTGTTGTATACAGCGATGATAATGAGAAGCAGGAAGCTCTTAGATAGCTGAAGAGCCCATGCCAAGTCCTGCTGTGCGTTAACTGCAAAGCTTAGACGAATACAGGAGCTGAGAGTGGGCCCTGTCCCCTGCTGTGGCTGGTTAATTCCTGGTAGTTTTCCTCATTTGTCCTATGTAATTCTTACTCCTTTTCCGAGTAAGAAATGACATCAGAAGAGCAAAAATTAATGCTGTGTCTTGTGGTTGTCTTTATTCAACTTTGAAAAATGTGACTGTTCCTAAACCTTATGGGAAAGAAACTACTTACTGCCAGGCACAATGGCTCATGCCTGTATTCCCAGCACTTTGGGAGGCTGAGGCAGGCGGATAACTTGACGTCAGGAGTTCGAGATCAGCCTGGGCAACATAGTGAACCCCTTTCTCTACTAAAAATACAGAAAGTAGTTTGGTGTGGCGGTGCATACCTGTGACCCCAGCTACTCGGGAGGCTGAGGCAGGAGAATCACTTGAACCCGGGAGGCAGAGGTTGTAATGGCCAGGATTGTGCCACAGCACTCCAACCTGAGCAACAGAGCAAGACCCTGTATTAAAAAAGAAAAAGAAACTATATTTACTCTGCCAATCTCTACAGAGAGGATTTCTTTCTTTCTTTCTTTCTTTTTTTTTTTTTTTTTTTTGAGATGGAGTTTCACTCTTGTTACCCAGGCTGGAGTGCAATGTGATCTCGGCTCACTGCAACCTCCGCCTCCTGGGTTCAGGCAATTCTCCTGCCTCGGCCTCCTGAGTAGCTGGGACTACAGGCGTGCACCACCATGCCCAGCTAATCTTTGTATTTTTAGTGGAGACGGGGTTTCACCTCATTGACCAGGATGGTCTCGATCTCTTGACCTCGTGATCCACCCACCTTGGCCTCCCAAAGTGCTGGGATTACAGGCATGAGCCACTGCGTTGGGCCACTATTTTAATATTAAAATGTTAAATGTTCTTTGGACAGACAGCGAGATGGAGGCCAGGGGCTGAACCTCACCGTGGTAGCCCAGCCTTGTCTTCCAGTTCTGACTGAATGTCATCCCACTCAAAAGATCAGTATTTTTGTCTTGGTAGGTTTTTAAATGTGGGTTTAAAACCTAAATAGAAGTGACTTTTTCAGAATAATAACTTGCGAGAAACAGCTGGTCCTGGTGGATAAAGCCTAGACTCAGAATCAATAGACCAGGATTGTTTTTCCCCTTGTTTAAATATCTGTGGGCTCTCTGAGGTAAACAGAGCAACACTTTCCCTAAATGTAAATATTTTCAGCAGATTGGAATTTTTAAAAGATTGTGGCTCGCCTGGCAAAGCATTTTTAACTCTTCTTCTTTCTGAAAATTTATGAAAGAACAGGAGAAAAGAATAGGAAAACACAAAACAAACCCGGAGCAATTAGAAGAAGAAGATCCCAGCGATTATAGGCAGGGGAAGGGGTGTCGGGGCTGGCAGGTACCCAGGGCATGGAGTGAAAGAAGGCAAAATTCCAACCAGACCAGGAAGCAAGATTATGCTGTCTCCCTCTCCAGCCAATGTATGTCGGCCTTAGTTGACTGGGAGTGCAGGTGATGAAAACACAAACCTTGAGATACTGGCAACCAGGTCCAAACGTTTTCTACTTCAAACTGGACTGAACTTCTATCTGGTAGGTTTTCCCTGGACTTTTCTTTTCTTTTGAGATGGACCTTTCGCTCTTGTCCAGGCTGGAGTGCAATGGAGTGATCTCAGTTCACTGCAACCTCCACTTCCCAGGTTCAAGTGATTATTCTGCCTCAACCTCCCAAGTAGCTGAGATTACAGGCGTGTACCCTTATGCTTGACTAATTTTTTTTCCTGTATTTTTAGTAGAAACGAGGTTTCACCATGTTAAACGGAGGATCACCGTGTGATCCGCCTACCTCAGCCTCCTGAAGTGCTGGGATTTCAGGCGTGACCCACCGCACCTGGCGATGCCCAGCTAATTTTTGCATTTTTAGTAGAGATGGGGTTTCACCATGTTGGCCGGGATGGTCTCGATCTCCTTACCTTGTGATCCACCTGCCTCGGCCTCCCAAAGTGCTGGGATTACAGGCCTGAGCCACCGTGCCCAGCCTTCCCTGAACTTTTATCTCCTGTTTTCTCTGTCTTTCCACTGCCTGTGGTGGCCCAGTTTACACTGATTGCAAGCTTCTCTCCCTAGATAGAACATTCCCTCTGCTTCCCTCTCCTACCACAGCTTGCCTGTTCAATTTATTATGTCCTTTGAGCCCTGGCCAATAGATTCCTATATGAAGTAAATGTGTGCTAAAGGTTTAATAGCTAGGTATTTTATCAAGGGGCTTTGATGCCTAAGAGATTAAGCTGTGGTAGGGATTGGAATCTTTAGACAAGCAGCCCCGGGAGAGATTGTTTTGGGGCAGTAGGACTTCTTGGTGCTCCTGAACATCTTGTAGGTGTATATGCTTCGTGAGCCAAAATAGTGACTCTGGACTTACTGAAATGTGTTCAATAGTAAGAATTG
>CM052651.1:6037200-6053321 GCA_028533165.1 Leontopithecus rosalia | reverse complement strand
TGGGAATCTTCTGCTCCTGAGCGACCAGAATTTGTCTGAAAGTGTGGCGTTCTCTAGTTCTATGAGCTTTAACTGCGAGCTGCAATCCCGAGATGTTAGCGATCGGCCATCTTGGATCGTTCCCCCTTTTCTTTTCTTCTGTACCTTTTCTATGTTTTGATATGTTCAAATACATACATACATATCTAGCATTATGTTATAATTGCTTATAATATTTTATACAGGAACATGCTATAAGGTTGGCAGCCTAAGAGCAATAGGTTGTACCATCTAGCTTAGGTGCGCAGTCGGCTACACCATCTATATTTCTGAAAGTACACTCGGTGATTTGCACAATGAAGATATTATCCAGTGGTACATTTCTCAGAGCCTATCCCTGTCATTAAGTGACTCATGACTATACCACCTCCTGCAGATTAGAAATTCTTGTTTGACCTCTCACAAAGCCTAGGACAATGCCTTAAATGGAGCAGAGACTGAATAAGCATTTGATTGAATTGGAGAAGAAAAAATTTTAAAATCAGTTCCAAAGAGCATGAGGATTTCCTGCCGTTAACAGTACTTCACACAAGCCCTGAGTAATGCCATACTCTAGTTCTGTGATCATTTCTCCTTCCGTATCTTTACCTCTGATGGAGGCACAGGGCCTCGTCCTTGGCATGGATACAAAATACGTATTTGTGGAGCCAATGTGTGAACAGAGAGGAAGCCGTCTTCAAGGAAACTACACCTGTTTTTGAGACAGAGTCTCGCTCTGGTGCCCCGGCTGGAGGGCAGTGGCATAATCTCGGCTCACTGCAATCTCTACACCTCCTGGGTTCAAGTGATTCTCCTGCCTCAGCCTCCTGAGTAGTTGAGAGTATAGGCGCACACCTCCATGCCCAGCTAATTTTTTGTACTTTTAGTAGAGATGGGGTTTTACCACGTTGGCCAGGATGTCTCGATCTCCTGACCTTGTGATCCACCCACCTCGGCCACCCAAAGTGCTGGGATTGTAGGTGTGAGCCACCATACCTGGCCGGATTGTAGGTGTGAGCCACCATACCTGTCCATATCTTATTGTTTATCCTTTTTATTCCTGTTTTGTCCTACTAAAGTGTTAGTTCCATGAAGACAGGAAGTTGCATCTATTTGTTCACTGCTATTACCTACAATAATGCTTAGGGAAAACAGGGATAGTCAACAAATACGTTTATGTTACTGAATGAATAAAAAACATAACAAAAAACATTTATGTTATTGAATGAATGAATAACATGCTGTGAGAACACTGTAATCTCAGCCCTTTGGAGGCCAAGGTGGGCGAATCACTTGAGGCCAGGAGTTCGAGACCAGCCTGGCCAACGCAGCAAAAACTTGTCTTTACCAAAAATACAAAAAATTCACCAGGCCTGGTAGCTCATGCCTGTAATCCCAGCTACTCCGGAGGCTGAGGCATGAGAACTGCTTGAACCTGAGAAGTAGAGGTTGCAGTGAGCTGAGATCAAGGGACCGTACTTCAGCCTGGGCGACAGAGCAAGGCTCTGTCTCAAACAAACGAACAAAAGAGCTAAATGAAAACAGTTCTGAGCTATGTCCTAGAGACGGAAGGAGAATAATGCATCATCCTATCTAGGAGAAAATAACTCAATCCCAGCACTGCTAACTATTGATGTGATTAAGGCTGACGTGAAGGATGAAGCTTTTCTGATAGAAAGAACTTATTTTCATGTATGTGATAGTAACACTATAAAAGCACAATTCGGCCAGGCGCAGTGGCCCGTATCTGTAACCCCAGCACTTTGGGAGGCTGAGGCAGATGGATCATGAGGTCAGGAATTCCAGAGCAGCCTGACCAACATGGTAAAACCCCATCTCTACTAAAAATACAAAAGTAGCCAGGCATGGTGGCATGCACCTGTAATCCCAGCTACTCAGCAGGCTGAGGTCGGAGAATCACTTGACCCAGGAGGTGGAGGTTGCAGTGAGCCGAGATCACGCCACTGTACTCCAGCCTGGGCAACAGAGCAACACTCCGTCTCAAAAAAAAAAACAAAAAACCAGCACCATCAACAATTGTAGGTAGTTTTCAATGAATGCTGTCTGAACCCTGTGTGTGGATGACCCTGGAAACAGGGACCCCTACGCTATAATGCCCCTTTCCACAGAGTTAGGATCAAAAGCACCAGCCCATCAGAAGCTCAAAATCCTATTCTGGATCATATGCCAGGTACTAGGACCCCAGAGCTCCCTGTTCCAACAGCCCACACTCATTTATTAGGCCTGTGCAGACGTTCGCTTCACACACTTTCCCAAGGGAGACAGTCTTCGGTATAGAACCCCGAGGCCCACAGGATGAAGGGTGGATCCAGCGGACATACAGACCGCACTGTCTGCAGCATGACGACTGGATTCCCGCTCCCACTCATACTACCTGGTCAGGCATGGAAGTTGGCTAAGAATCTGAAAACTCAAAATTCAAACCGGCCCGTCAAGACCGTTATAAAGGTGTATTTGTCAGAAGAGAAAAATTTCCAAACACGTTTTAACACTTTTTCATTTGATTTGTAACTTTTAAATATTTAGATACAGAAGATGTGGTTCTGCTTTCACATTCCAGCCCCGGGCACCACACATGTGAGGGGCAGGACTGCCCACAGGAGAAACTGAGGCTCAGGGCAGCTAACTGACTTGTCTGAGGGTGCAAGGCTAGGAAACAGAACAGCTGCCAGGCGCGGTGGCTCACGCCTGTAACCCCAGCACTTTAGGAGGCTGAGGCGGGCGGGTCACCTGAGGTCGAGAGTTCGAGACCAGCCTGACCAACATGAAGAAACCCCGTCTCTACCAAAAATACAAAAATTAGCTGGGCGTGGAGGCACATGCCTGTAATCCCAGCTACTCCGGAGGCTGGGGCAGGAGAATCGCCTGAACCCGGGAGGTGGAAATTGAGGCGAGCGCTCGAGCCATTGTACTCCAGCCTCGGCAACAGGAGCAAAACTCCATCAGAAAAATAAAAAAAAAAAAGGAAGTGGAAGAGCTAGAACCCAAACCGAGTTCTTCACAATCCAAGCATCGGTGCCTGGGGTGAACCCTGCACCCTCACTTTGACCACTTCAGAGCACTTTTGTGTTTCCTCACCCTGATTACAGAAATCCTGGAGGTTCCCACGAGGTGAGGCCATGGGGCCAGGAGCTGCCCATCCTCTCTCCTAGAACCCTGGGTTTTCCCCAGCAGCCAGATGTGATCCTAGGTGACCCGAAGCCCAGATGGCCGCTGTGGATGCGCACACCTGCAGTGTGGAGCGGTCTACGCTGGAAGTAAACAAGCAGCCGCAGAAGCCTCGGGAACCTCACAGGACGAAGCCCGAGGCTTCTGAACACACATCTTTTTACAACTCTAAACCCAGAAGTGCATTAGTGTTCTTGCAAAACAGGCTGTGCAGCAGTTTTGAAAGCAGAGATATAATACCTTCTTAAGACCTGTACTTACAGGGGCTCTTTCATCCAAGAAATTCAAAGTGCTTTACAAGCTCAGAGCCATTCATCCAAACACTCGAGGGAAGGATGCAGGTGGCCCAGGTTAGACTCTCGGAGGAAGAAACTGAGGCAGCCGACCACCTTAAGTACCAGCCTTTAAAAGGGTCTTTGCTTTTCGAAAATGAATAGCTTAAATATTCACAAAAAAAAATGCCACAGAGAGAGGAGGAAAAAGGGGTTTGCACTATTTCTTGGATATTAAATTGAATGTAACAAAATTAAATATGTCACAGAAATCTATGCCTTGGTATAGTTTTTTAATCCAAAGAAGCCATGAAAATTTATGCTCAGTCCACTACAAATGGCTTATTGTTAAATTTGAGATACTATCACCTTTCAAAATGCAAATTCCATAATCACAAATTTTAAAGCAGTAACTTCAGGTTTCTTCCTCCCCAAATGGAATCAGGCTTTCACACCTTTGGCCAGAAAGCGCTTAGCAAAGGTGATTAGCATATTCTCTCTGGACTAGACGGAATCAGTATCAAGCCAGGGAGATTAGCTTCATTTGCTTTTTAGTGGGAGGTAAATGGCCCCAGGGAAGTATGTCTGAGAAGAGTGGAGGAAGAGTCCTTTCAAAAATAAGGAAGGTTAGGAGTTCAGGAAGAACAGAACATATCAAGTACCCACTTTTGTTACGCTAACATAACCCAAACAACGTTTGGATTGAATACATGCATCTGAAAGTTACATTCACAGCAATAACCAACATTCAGCGAGTTATCATTTTGTTCTAACCACTGTACTTCGTAATAATCCATTTTATAGACAAAAAAAAGCCTCAGAAAAATTAATAGATGCAGTCTCAAAAGCGTTTACAGTCGAGTTAGAAAAATATTCACTCATTCATTCAATAAGGCAACTACATAGAATCTGAAATATGAAAATACAAATTTCTCTCAGGGAGCTCATAATCTAGTGGAGAAATACACAGGTAAATCAACTTTCAAAACGGTGTGTTCAAGGCACCTTGGCAATGCAGTGGCAGCTGAATTATCTGAGGGTGTAGGGCAGGGAATATGAAGGACTTGGCAGAGAGGATGTCCATTTCAACAGGCTGATCAAAAAAGAAAGGAACTCTACACTTAGAGAATGGCTTATGTGAATGCATAAAGACATGAGAGAACCTAATCTAGGTCTCTGGGGTCGCCTAGCATGGCCTGAGAGAATGAGGATGCATAAGAACAGGTACTAAAAGGTAATCCTGTGTTGAATAAGTGTGAATAGATAGGAATTAGATATTAAGAATGAATTACTATTGCAATTGTGTACGTCTTATCTGCCCAACAAGCTGTCTCCTTGATGGGGAAAAAAAAAAATCTCCCTTTGGATTCTAGCAGGACAGTTTATGCCTGAAATTGTTTAATCTAAATCACTGATTGCCATTAATTCTTCATCACCACCATCAGAGCTAGCACTTAAACAATGGTTACAGGCATGACTATTAGCTCTTTATGTATAATAACCTATTTATTTTTACTTTTTTGAGATGGAGTCTCACTCTGTTACCCCAGGCTGGGATGCAGTGGCACAATCTTGGCTCACAGCAACCTTAGCCTCCTGGGTTCAAATGATTCCCCTGTCTCAGTCTCCTGAGTAGCTGGGACTACAGGTGCGTGCCACCATGCCCCCGCGAATCTTTTTTACTTTAGTAGAGAGAGGGTTTCATCGCGTTGACCAGGATGGTCTTGATCTCCTGACCTCGAGATTTGCCGGCCTCAGCCTCCCAAAGTGCGGGGATTTACAGGCGTGAGCCACTTCACCCAGCCACCTACTTAAATCTTAAAAGAGCCCAATCAGGGAAATTGTATTACCATCACCTTCTACAATCGCATTGTGTATTACAATCACATTCTACACAGAGGAGCTGAGGCACGGGAATGTGCCTAGAACACACATCTAACACTGTATGGAATTTATGACCACAAAACACACAGAAAACCGAAGTGCAAAATTGTGTTACTAGGAATTTCCTGCCTCCCTAATTGTCAGTTCTCTTCCCTTCCACCCCACATACCCCCACCATCATGAGCAAATGTCACAGACTTGCCAGGAGATGACTAGTAAGCTCACCAACACTGCTTCTCAGCCGTCACGTAGTATCTGCCACTTTCCTCGTCTCCTGCTCGGTTCCATCCAGTGCTATCTGCCAATAAGAACGAGTGTCAAAACTGCTAATGGCTAAGATATTACAGTAGCTGCTGAGATCCCAATGATGTCACTTCCCAAGGCTGCACAAGCCACTGGGCTCCTGCCAACCCCACCCCTGATGTAGTTACTGACTCCACTTAACATACTCAATGTGGCATGCAGATTTTGGTACATCAGTTATCCTGAGATTTTGCTTTCACTATTACTACAACCCAGTCTCCCCTAGGTTTCCAATGTGATTCTGTTCAATGGGAGAGTAATCCAAGGGACTGGCAGCATGCTTCCCTTGGAACCTTCTTCCTGTCTATTAACACATTTTTCAAGTTTGGTTTACATAAACATCCCTCCATTCAATTGTGAGCTTCTTTGGGAAAGCCTTAAAGAGGTACATAAACTTTCATAAACTCAAACCGCTAGTAGGCATTCAGCTTGCTGAATGAATGAGTCAATGAGTATTAATTTTTTTTTTAACTTTTTCCCCACCCCCGAGCATTAATTTTCTAACTCCACCGTAAGCTCTTTGAGACTGTACAAGCCTCTATTCACTTTTCTGGTTCTCAGTTTCTTGTTCGTAAAATGGGTTCATAAGAGCATGAACTTCAAAGGGTTGCTGTCAAGATCTGTAAAGCATTTTAAAATGGTGCATAGCAGACAATAAGCGCCTAAAAAATGTCACTATCCACATCTATATACTTAACAGCTACTTTTTGTTTTGTATAAGATGCGAACAGAAGTTCTCTGAAAAGGAATTTGGAGGAAAGAGACTATTTCAGTGAACGGTCTGCAAATCGGCAAAATATGCTTTGGTGTAAATGGAAGGCACATTCCAGAGAACAAAATTTGTGTTTTATAGCAAAAGTTCCTACCCAGGTTTCCAATTGGGTCTGTTAATTCAAAGACTTGAAACTTGTTTAGTTTCTATTGGTTGACACAAATGAGTTTGTAGATTGGTTGATACAGCTAAGCCCTGACTGGTCAACACAGCTGAGCTTTGGTTGGTTGTGGTTGATACAGCTGAGCTCCGACTGGTCAACACAGCTCAGCTTTAACTGGTTGTGGTTGATACAGCTGAGCCCTGACTGGTCAATACAGCTGAGCTTTGATAGGCTGCAGTTGATACAGCTGAGCCCCCACTGGTCAAAATAGCTGAGCTTTGACTGGTTGGTTCAGGTGAGCTCTCAAAGTCCCAAAGTTAAAAAAATTGCCTTTTTCAGGTTCTCATTTGTTCAGAACATAAGCGATGTCTAATTGTGCTCTGGATATTTCTTGTCCAATTCAACTTTCTTCCTATAGAATGAGTTCTTTCCCAGAGGTACTTCAGACAATCATGAAAACAAACTCCTGGAGACCAAAATACCAGACCTCCAGACGTGTCCAGACAGATCTGCATTCAAGAGCATGAGTAAGCAAAGATAAGGCAAACGTCCTAATACCAGGTACAACGAAAGGCACGTTTTCCACATGAACTTAAAACCATCAACTGAAAAAGAGAAGACGCACATAGGCCCATGGATGGACTACTCTCTGGGTGGCAACGGATAGCATACACTGACCCAGGTGCCGCTCCTCCCAAGATGATAAATGGCTGGAAAGAATTATTGCAGCGGACTGCTCTGCATTTTGGTTGACACACCAACATAAATCCGACTAACAGACTGTGTGACCTCACCCTGGGATGCGAGCCAGAGGTTTCACTTGAGATCTCAGAAGTTATCAAATCTGGAAAGTGTTTCTGTTGCTTTCTCTTTTAGCCCATTTTAAGCAAAACACAAAGCAGCATGGACCCAAACAGGCAAGAAGGTAAAAGCAGAAATTGTCTACACTCCATTACCCTGAATTACCTGATGATGAATAAATATTCATTGTTCTGTGGTTTCAACAGAAAGTAAACGGCTATTTTAAAAACCTGACCTTCCTCATGCCTTTAATCTCTTCCTTTCTCTTACATCAGAAAAAGAATATTCAAGCTTCCTGACCAAAAGATATGCCTCTGATACAACCTCAAACAAACCCTGACCCAAACCCTGATTCTGAGGTTTTGTTTTTTTTTTAATTGAGATAGAGTGTCACTCTGTCACCCAGGCTGGAGTGCAGTGGCACAGTCTCAGCTAACTACAACCTCTGCCTCTCGGGTTCAGACAATCCTCCTGCCTCAGCCTCCTGAGTAGCTGGGATTACAGGCGTGCACCACCACGTCTGGCTAATTTTTGTATTTTTAGTAGAGATGGGGTTTTGCCATGTTAGCCAGGCTGGTCTCGAACTCCAGACCTCAGGTGATCCTCCTGCCTTGGCCTCCCAAAGTGCAAGGATTACAGACGTGAGACACCAGGCCCAGCCCTGTGTTCTATCTTTATACTCTTTTTTCTTTCACTCCTCAGTCAGTCTACTATAATCCCTTAACCACAACTCAGCCCACACCACTGCACCCTTCCCAGCACGCTTTCGTGGAACAGCTGAAAGTGCACTGACGTCAGAGGTTCTGTCCTGATACTTGCTGGCTGAATGATCTCAGATCAATTTCTTCACCTCTCCGGCCTCAGTTTCCACATCTGTAAAAGGAAGCTGATCTCTGCAGCGTCCTTACCACCCAAATTCTCAAAAGGTTATTAGCCCATAGGTTTCCAGGTGTGCAGTGAACCACAGAATGCTGAGAAGCCACACCCCACTCTTAGCCTCCGGATGAAGAAACGCCGAGGAAGCACAAGTGCTGGAGGGTGGGGGAAGGCCGCCTGGATAAAAACTATCAAGACAACTGAATATGGGAGAAAAACACTTCCCCTGTCCCCAGCTGAAACTGAAAATTGTCAATGTGTACAAGCACAAAGAATAGCTGTCAAGGCGCCCAGTGGTGTGACGAAAACCTGAAATTCTCTCTCTCTGCCTGTACAGAGTATCTTTGTACCTTGCATCTGCTCCAAGTGGAAAAGGAGAATTAGGCAGATGGGGTGTTTTTAAGGGATTGGATAATTTATTAGGTGTTATAAAACACAGGTGATCAATAAATAATATTTCAAAGGAATTCAACATCTTTCCACTGGTTCTCTTTAGGAAATTTCAAGCTAATGCTGAAATGTTCCACTCTGCTATCTGCGGCTCATTTAGTGAATTCCCATGTGTCAACACACAAATTTAGAAGCTCAGAACGGCGGAGGCCACCAACATGACCGCACAGGACTGAAGAATTTAATCAGTTAATGTGTCAGGATCTACCCATCAAACATTGACAGCTCACAATCAATGTAAGAGTTACTTTGTAAAATGGACTTTTCTTTCCTTGAATTTGAGACCTAGAAGCCAGTATTGCTTGACATTCCTGGAAAATTTCCTGATTCACACTTCACTTTCAACTTTGTGGATTGAGCTTTGTCTCTTAAACACAATAGTGAATGGTTTTGTTTTGCTTTTGCTTTTGCTTTTTTAAAGATGGAGTTTCACTCTTGTTGCCTCGGCTGGAGTGCCATGGCGCAATCTCGGCTCACTGAAACCTCTGCCCTCCGGGCTCAAGAGATTCTTCTGCTGCAGCCTCCTGAACAGCTGGGATTACAGGCACCTGCCACCACACCCAGCTAATTTTTTATATTTTTAGTAGACGTGGGGTTTCTCCACGTTGGTCAGTCTGGTCTTGAACTCCTGGCCTCAAGGTGATCCACCTGGCTCGACCTCCCAAAGTGCTAGGATTACAGGTGTGAGCCACCGTGCCTGGCCAAGTCTGCTTTCAGAATAGTTTAGGAGGCCAGACGCCGTGGTTCAGGCTTATAATCCCAGCACTTTGGGAGGACAAGGCGGGCAGATCACGAGGTCAGGAGTTTAAGACCGTCCTGGCCAACATGGTGAAATCCTGTCTCTACTAAAAATACAAAAATTAGCTGGGCATAGTGGCTCGTGCCTGTAATCCCAGCTACTTGGGAGACTGAGGTAGGAGAATTACTTGAACCGAGACCTGAGCCGAGATCGCACCACTGCATTCCAGCCTGGGCTACAGAGCAAGACTCCACCTCAAAAAAAAAAAAAAAAAAAAAAAAAAAGGATAGTTTACATATTCTTTGCAAATAGGTTTCTGTTATTTCCATTATGACATTTTATTTTCAATTTTTTCTTTTCCTTCCATTTTAAATCTCCCCTCGGTCATGTGCCTAAGTGCTCAGGTAATATACATAAAAATGCTTCAACAGACAGATGGGTAAGTACCATCTCACGGTGCCCATACTTCTTAGTGAAAAAAGTACCCAAAACAGAGTGCAGTAATTCCATCCCCTCAAGCGCTGTAATAATCCCTGCAGATGGTAGTTCTGCAAGTAAAACAGCAGCACGATGGAGATACAAACTAGGCCTACCAATGCACTTGACAATACAATGAAGTAGGTATTCTAAATTCCCATTTCTGATACACACATTACATAAAACCAGAAAAATGAAGTCTCACCTGTTGCCCAAGCTGGCGTGCACTGGTGTGATGTTGGCTCACTGCAACCCCCACCTTGGGCTCCAGCAATTCTCCAGCCTCAGCCCCCGAGGAGCTGGGACTATAGGCATGGGCCACCACGCCCAGATAATTTTTTCGTATTTTTTAGTAAGAAAGGGGGTTTCACTGTGTTGGCCAGGCTGATCTTGAACTCCTAACCCGTGATCTGCCTGCCTCAGCCTCCCAAAGTGCTGGGATTACAGGCCTGAGCCACCATGCCTGGCCCAAAAAATTACTTTTAAGACAAGTAGCAAAATAAAACTTGCTAAAACATTTTGCAAAATCATTGCTATATTCTCATCTTTTCCAATATGGGATTTTCATGTAACTTGAGTGTATACTCCAAATAGATAGAAATTTGTCTTAGGCTGTAGATGTCATCAGCTTTGGAGGTTAGTCTTTATGAGCACAGGATACCTGAAAACTGGTTAATGAATAGTATTTCAGAAATCTCTACTAACATGTTAATCACAACTGGATAGCTCTCATTTAATCACTTTTTTAAAAACTAAAAGAAAATATAGGTATTAATACTATCCTCATAGCTTAGGAAATTAAATATGAAAAAGGTTAAATAATTTACCTAAGGCCACATCACTAGGGGTGACAGAACCATGATTTCAACCTGGGAATTCTGCTCCCAAGCACTTAGCTACTATACAATATTACCCTGATGGTAGTACTAGAGTCCTTAATTTCATAGGGGTAGGGGAGGAGACTCACGTATTTGCCCTAGGAAACATCTTACTATCATGTCAGACTAACAAAGATCCAATCTAGTGAGATCTGCCCACAGAAATACCTAGAGGACCTAAGCTTTATAGATTCCTTTGCCTATAGAATATGCTTCCTGCACAAAGTCCAGAAGCAAGGCCAGGGCCCCTTTGAATTACGGGGATCAGTGGGGCCCATGGCTGTCTACCTTCTTTCAATTATCTGGAGATACTGTGCCTCCTGAACTGTGCACATACCAAAAAATGTCAAGGTCATCAACACTTAGATCTCATGAACCCAAAAGTCCCATTAAAACGGTACCAGTTATTTATGGGAGTGTTTTATTTACCTGGCATAGATGGGAGAGGAGGACGAACTTGAACTCTTCACCTCAGCATCCCAAAGTGCTGTGATTACACGTGGGAGCCACCACTGCACCCAGCCAACACTCCTAATTCCTTTTCTTTTTCTTTGAGACGGAGTCTCGCTCTGTCACCCAGACTGGAGTGCGGTGGCACGATCTCAGCTCACCGCCACCTCCACCTCCTGGGTTCAAGTGATTCTGCTTCAGCCTCCCAAGTAGCTGGGACTACAGCCACCACACCTGGCTAATTTTTGTATTTTTAGTAGAGATGGGGTTTTGCCATTTGGTCAGGCTGGTCTCAAGATCCTGGCCTCAAGTGATTCACCCGCCTCAGCCTCCCAAAGTGCTGGGATTACAAGCATTAGCCACCACCCATGGCCCCCTGCGAATTCTTGATAATTCTTTGACCTTGTAAAAAGAACCTGAGTTCTATAAACAGGTCATTAAGTTTCTCTGATTTCTCAATATTAGAATATCCAGAGCAGAAAGCATGGAGGAAAGGTGTATAAAATTTAACAGGGAGTCTGCATGATGTAACCAGGATTGACATACTAACCTTTTTAACGAAAATCTCCATGAAAAAATAAAACAGGAAAACTCTGAAGACTCTCCTGTTTGCTAAGAGGTATATCCAGAAAGTATCAGAAGTTGTATTCTCCCAGCTGAAATCTTCTCAGTTTCATCTTCCTGTTTTAATTACTGGTCTCTTGAAAAGGGGCCTGTGGTGTTACAAATGATCCCATTACTCACTCCTCTCAGGTAGCTCCGCTGGAAAGGGAAGGAAGTAAATCTTGGAGTCCTTCACCTCCATCCCTTAATCATATCCATGCATGCCCTCAAAAGCGGTAAATCACCGTCTTTCACTGCATTGCCATGATTCACACCTGAAACAGAGCAGAGAAGACAGGTACTCAGAAATGCCATGCCCGGAAAATAAGGCATCTTAACACATTAAAAACAGTGATACTTGGGCACACCAGTATTGCTTCTTCTCAAACCGACATCACACCAGCAAGCACAGTATATCATTCTAATTAAGGGTCATCAGCCGTGTTAAAGGCAAATTTTATAGAGCAAAGCTTTCCAAACAGAACGTTTTAGGACTCAGTACCCTTTCCAAGCACTATTAAAACCAAACATCTCTATCATATTAATCCATTTGGGCAGCATGACTTTAATTAGTAAAATTAGCCCTGTTTGGCCAACTTTCCTCTCATAAACTATGCAAGGCAGAAACATGACCAATCGTACGTTTTAAGAAGCCACCTAATGATATAAAAGCACCTATCTAACATTACACAGAAGTGTTTAAAAATCAAAACACGGCCGGGCGCGGTGGCTCACGCCTGTAATCCCAGCACTTGGGGAAGCCGAGGCAGGTGGATCATGAGGTCAAGAGATCAAGACCATCCTGGTCAACGTGGCGAAACCCCATCTCTACTAAAAATACAAAAAATTAGCTGGGCGTGGTGGCGCGTGCCTGTAATCCCAGCTACTCAGGAGGCTGAGGCAGGAGAATTGCCTGAACCCAGGAGGCGGAGGTTGCGCCATTGCACTCCAGCCTGGGTAACAAGAGCGAAACTCCGTCTAAAAAAAAAAAAAAACCCACACCATCAATTCTGAAGAAAAAATACTTGAGGTTACCCTATTTATTAAGATGATGTGCTCATGAGGAAAAGAGTTCTGATAGTCAACAGCCTTCTTTTAGTTTCATTACCAGAAAATGTAGACGGTTTTCAGGTTTACCTGAATGTTATCAGTTTGAGTGGACTTTCCTGCTCAGTACACAGCTGCCTTGCTTCCGCAGGTCTTGCTGGGAAGAGGCAGTAACAGAAGTGCACGCTTAGTATTTTCAAGCACATTTAAAATCTCTCAGCCGGGCGCGGTGGCTCAAGCCTGTAATCCCAGCACTTTGGGAGGCCGAGGCGGGTGGATCACGAGGTCACAAGATCGAGACCATCCTGGTCAACATGGTGAAACCCCGTCTCTACTAAAGATACAAAAAAATTAGCTGGGCATGGTGGTGCATGCCTGTAATCCCAGCTACTTGGGAGGCTGAGGCAGGAGAACTGCCTGAACCCAGGAGGCGGAGGTTGCAGTGAGCCAAGATCGTGCCATTGCACTCCAGCCTGGGTAACGAGAGCGAAACTCCGTCTCAAAATAAATAAATAAATAAATAAATAAAATAAAATCTCTCTAGCCGGGGAGATAAGAATGCCTCCCTCATGCCAAGCAAATGCCAACAGCCAACAGAACGAGGCCAGATGATAGAAAACACCTCCTCCAGATTTTACTAAACTTTTTTGTTGAGCTTGCGCCATCATTACCAGCTGCCCTTCACAACCGCCAGTCGATTCCATTAAATTTCCCAACAACTCAATGTCCGCAGGGTATCAGTGCAATGGTCTCCCAGCTCCTAGATTTGGGAGGCTGATGAGGGGATGCTGATGAGGCTATGCTGATGAGGGGATGCTGATGAGGGGATGCTGATGAGGGGATGCTGATGGGGGCTCTGCCTGCAAGATGTATTTTTCATATTTGACTCTCTGACTTTAATTTTACATCATTCGAAAATCCGGAACTAATGCTCACGTTGGGTACAGAAATGACCCTTTTCAGCAAGAACCAGGTCTGGCTGACGGACTGTTTCTTGAACTGCCTTTCAGCAAAATGGCCGCCTCAAGGATTAGGCTCTGAAATGGCTGAGAACAGGGATTTGTAAGACAAAGAATGACACGTATTTCTGACAGCTGTGAATATATACATAAGCTAGAAGTATCTTTTTTTAAAAAGCCATTGTGGTACATTTAAACGGAATAATGTAATTGAAAATAGATTTTTTTAAAAAAAGAATGAACTTAATGCTACCGCACTTCCAAGGCTGTTTTTTATTCTTTTCATTGATTTTAAAGGGTTTTGTAATAAGAGAGTAAGCCCTATATTGCAGGACCTAAAGCTCTTTGACTGGATAGAAATGACCATGGTCTGCTCAACTTTCAACCCAGGATTCTCTTACTCAGACGCCATCACCACTATATTTTTTAAAAGGCATCTCCTTTGAATTTTGGGTTGTGCTGTGGAAACTTACAACTAATAATGTCTTAGCCTAAATGTATATGCACACACAAAAATTATTCGTTTCCCTCAATAACCCTCTGCTAATATCTGTCATCCCTATTAAAGTACATGGATAAAATACACTCCTAATAAAAGGAATGCACCTTGACGCACATTGTACCACAGAACAGGAGTCCCTGAGGTTACTTCAAACTTAACAGGACCATGGGATAATTTTTTTTTAAGTCCCATGGGTTATGTTTTAGCTTCAGCTTTAAAACTGTGCAAATGGAAGGAAAACTATCTTAGTAAACATACACTTAGCATCAAAAAGAGAATTATATTTCTAGACTTAGAAACGTTCCTTAAACAACATCATATAAACCACAGATGCTGATGCCTGTTAGATAGGAAGTGTCAAAGATTAACCCACAGTGACCTTTCTCTGCAATATACTCCAGGGCCACTTAAATATGAATACGGGATAAAGCCATTTAGCTAAAAACGAAAATGTCACACAGATGCACGTCAGACTTTTAAAACGATCTTTGGGAAATCTCAAAGGCTTATGCTATCCTAAAACAGCAAATACTGACATCCACTTTTTGTCTTTTTTTTGTTTTTAAGTGTAATACCAGTAAACCACATTCAAGGTCAGAAAAAGCCTACCTGGTCACCTGAATAACTCTGCCATATTTGGTATTCAAAATTAAACAGAGGAGAGTTAAAAGTGGTAGTTACATGCTGGATTTCTTTGTAAATTTAAAATTGGGGCAGAAGAAACAAAATAAGGACAACTCATTTAATGGCATTTGGTCAGCTCACCTGTGAAATATACACTGATTTATATACACAGTCAAAGAATAGCACTGAACAGAATGACTAATGTCATCATCAGACACCTTTATTGAGTCATTATGTATACAAGAAACAGTCCCAAAACTGTAAGGCCTGCCTCAAGTAGGCTAAGAGGTAACTCAATATTGTAAAGTACTGAAATATATGAAGAGACATGCATATAGCGAGAAATGTAGTCAGCAAAACGTCACTAAATTATACCCTTCAGTCTGTCTTGCCTTTAAAATGCATCCCCATCAGACAGGCACTCACCCACTCCACAGAACACAACCAGAAGGGAGCTGCAAGTCTGCAGCTCAAATGACAGCCCAGGAGTTTGTGGGTTTTCTAAATGGTGGTTTGAGATTTAGGTTTTCTTTCTCCATATAAGTAAAAGACCCGTTGAAATGTTCTCCTGACACTACCGAATCATAGAAAAAAAGGTTTATAGACTGAGTGGTTTATCAATTTCTTTTGATCAAAGCAGTTAGAGGAGCAACTAGGTCAGACATGCCTTCTACCTGCCACTTGAGTATTTGTAGGGAGACATAAAGCTGGTTTTACGCATGTGTCAGGAACCGTTTCTCATATCAAGCTCAGCACTGAAGAGTGAACCACAGATACTTAATTTCAATTAGAAAGTAACAGTCCCCCAAAACTTAAACCATTATTTCCAATGCCATAATTTTACGGGGGAAATTTGGGGAAGAGTTCGAAAAAATCCTACAGCTACAAAAAGGATTGATGTTATTAGGGAGCACAGGAGGAACTGATTATTTCCCAAAGGGTATCGCTTATTAAGCTCAGATTACAAGACAAGTGCAGCTTTAGTATTGTATTCCAGGTACCAGTGTGAGTCACCAGTCCAAGGGAGCCTCTTCAGAAAATTATCATGATTTACTGATAAGTACATGTAGTAATGTCTTAGGTAGATACAGAGACAGGTGTGTGTGGTGTGTGTGTGTGTGTAATTTATATGCTATAATGTGTGTGTGTGTGTGTATACATATATATATATATA
>CM052651.1:6018733-6036700 GCA_028533165.1 Leontopithecus rosalia | reverse complement strand
AAAAAAAAAAAAAAAAAAAAAAAAAAAAAAGAAAAGGTACAGAAGGCTGGGTGTGGTGGCTCACACTTGTAATCCCAGCACTTTGGGAGGCTGAGGTGGGTGGTTCACCTGAGGTCAGGAGTTTGAGACCAGCCTGCCCAGCATGGTGAAACCCCATCTCTACTAAAAATACAATTAGCCGCGCATGGTGACAGGCACCTGCCTTAGGAGGCTGAGGCAGGACAATCTCTTGAACCAGAAGGCAGAGGTTGCAGTGAGGCGAGATTGCACCATTGTACTCCAGCTTGGGCAACAAGACTGAAACTCTATCTCAAAATAAAAAATAAAAAAATAAACCAGAAAAGGTTCAGTATAATTATGACATAAAGGCTGAAAGGTGGTTTACCTGTCCAGGGCACTTACCGTGAATGGAGCTTGCAGATCTGGAAGTTGCTGTGGGTGAGTCGGTGAGTGAGTGGTGAGTGAATGTGAAGGTCTGGGACATTCCTGCACACCACTGTGGACTTAACAAACACCGGAGCTATACTAAATTTATTTGACTTTTTTTTTTTGAGACGGAGTTTCGTTGTTGTTACCCAGACTGGAGTGCAGTGGCACGATCTTGGCTCACCGCAACCTCCGCCTCCTGGGTTCAAGCAATTCTCCCGCCTCAGCCTCCCGAGTAGCTGGGACTACAGGCGCGCACCACCGTGCCCAGCTAGTTTTTGTATTTTTAGTAGAGACGGGTTTCACCTTGTTGACCAGGATGGTCTCGATCTCGTGATCCACCTGCCTCAGCCTCCCAAAGTGCTGGGATTATAGGTGTGAGCCACCGCGCCCGGCCTGACTTTTCAATAAGAAATCCAATTTAGGTTACTATAACTTTCTTACTTTATAAACTTTTTAATTTTGTGTCTCTTCTGTAGTAGCACTTAGCTTAAAACAAAAACATATTGGCTGGGCATGGAGGCTCAGGCCTGTAATCCCAGCACTTTGTGAGGCTGAGGTGGGCGGATCATGAGGTCAGGAGTTCAAGAGCAGCCTGGCTAACATGGTGAAACCCCATCTCGACTAAAAATGCAAAAATTAGCTGGGTGTGGTGGCGCTGACCTGTAATCCCAGCTACTCGGGAGGCTGAGGCAGGGGAATTTGCTTGAACTGGGACCTGGGAGGCGGAAGTTGCAGTGAGCTGAGATCATGCCACTGTGCTCCAGCCTGGGCTACAGGGCGAAACAAAGAAAAACACACTATCCAACATTTTCTTTCTTTAAATCTACTCTAGAAGCTTTTTTCTATTTCTAATTTTTTGTTAACTTTCTAAACTTTTTTTTTTTTTGGTTAAAAACTGAGACACAAACAGGAGTCTCTTTCAGGATTCTGTTTTTACGAACTTCTACTAATCAAATTTATTATGTTAAATAGGACAAGATTATAATGACCACTGTATAATTAGCTTAGGTTTGCACAGGGTCAGGATCATCAAGACATCCCTGGGCAAAAGGAATTTTCAGCTCCCTTATAATCTTATGAGACCACAGGCGTATGCAGTTTGTGGGCTGAAACATCAACTGTAAATGTGGAAGCTTTAGAGTGGTTCTTGGCATATTGCAAGCATTTGAATGTTAACCATTTTTACTACTTCCCTGCCTGGGTCCCTGTCAAGGAGGTGATCCCTGCTCCTCTCCTTTCTCCTCTACTCTGTCTCCTTCTGTTGGGTAGGGAGAAATCTTCCCAGCACCCAAGTCAGACAGTAGGAGTGTCCTGAAAGAGTTCTCATCCCCCTGGAATGCTGTCCTTGGGATTCAGCTGACTTCCCTCAATGGGGACTCATACATCAAGAGGTCAGTAGTATAATTAATTATCTCAGCTACTGTGAAGCCACTGAAAAGCACTTGCTGAGCCTGGATGTAAATTTGTTGTGAAATTTAACAAAGGGAAAGTCACCTCCTTCTTTCCCTTTCTTCTCTTCAACTCAAATTGAATTTTAAAAGCTCTTTAGTTAGGATAAATAGGTGTCATTTGATCTGCTATTCAAGGGCCTATCCTTCCTGGCTTGGGACACGTGAATACCTTCCTGAAGGATGTGAGATGCCTTGGCTATTTACACCCTTTTTTGGGGGGCAAGCATGCTCTTGTTCCTTGATTTGATAATTAAAAATAAAATAGCTAGAAAAAAATGTATAAGAAATCGTAGTGAGCCATAATGTTGATAATCAGGAACTTCTCACTCAGTTGATAAAAAGATTTTATCATAATGTGTATTTATCATAATGTATTACCCATAATGGTTTCTCTCTCTAATTATGCTTCTTCTGTGGTATTTCCTATGTTATGCAGATGTAAGTTAATTTTTGCATATGAACTACAAAAGATGGCGAAGTTTCTCTGGTAAAGAAGAAATTCAGAGATAGTTTTAGGGGACTTAGTATAGAGGCTGGTAAACGCTATTTTATGATTTTTTTTTAAATAAAAATTTGAATGTAGTTAATATGCTTAAAGCAGTATATTTTGGTTCTGTTTCTAACTAGTTCTATGATCCTGGGCAAGTTACTTAACAGACCTGGTTCTGTTTTGTAAAAGAAGAGTGCTAATTTTCTGATATCTAGAATTTCATCCAATTACATAAAATAAAAAGACTAATCAATTGAAGCTGCACAGTGTTTTTTAATCCTGGATATGTGCAATAATCACTGAAAGCCTTTTATTTTTATTATTTATTTATTTATTTATTTTTTGAGATGGAGTTTCGCTCTTGTTACCCAGGCTGGAGTGCAATGGCACGATCTCAGCTCACTGCAACCTCTGCCTCCTGGGTTCAGGCAATTCTCCTGCCTCAGCCTCCCGAGTAGCTGGGATTACAGGCACGCGCCACCATGCCCAGCTAATTTTTTTTTTTTTTGTATCTTTAGTAGAGACGGAGTTTCACCATGTTGGCCAGGATGGTCTGGATCTCTTGACCTCGTGATCCACCCGTCTCGGCCTCCCAAAGTGCTGGGATTATAGGTGTGAGCCGCCGCGCCTGGCCTTGAAAGCCTTTTAAAAAAGGTTATTTAAAAAAATTCATGTCCTTGAGCTCTGTCTACCAATATTGTGATTCAGTCAGTCTAGGGCTTGGCCTTGGAAAGTGTGGTTTGTGCTTTTTTTTTTTTTTTTTTTGAGCCAGAGCCTCACTCTGTCACGTAGGCTGGAGTGCAGTGGCGTGATGTTGGCTCACTGCAACCTCCACCTCCTGGGTTCAAGCAATTCTCCTGCCTCACCCTCCTGAGTAGCTGGAATTACAGGCGTGCACCACCATGCCTGGCTAATTTTTGTAGTTTCAGTAGAGAAGGGGTTTCACCGTCTTGTTCAGGCTGGTCTTGAACTCCTGACCTTGTGATCCGCCCGCCTTGGCCTCCCAAAGTGCTGGGATTACAGGTGTGAACCACCACGCCTGGCCTGGAAGTGTTTTTTAATCAAAGTTCGTGAGAGACTTCTGATCCACGGTAGGAATTGAGAGTGACTAATTTGCTATCAGTGATTCTTCAATGGAGAGAACAGTATAAGTCCCAGAGAATTTAGGAAAGCTCTGAGATTTTTCCAGAGAAAATTGTGTACATGTACAAATACTGAAACTGTAACTTAAAGGTGTTCATGCCCTCCTATAATTAACACATCTTGGGTTAAGGGTCTCTGATCCAGGAATCCCTTCCAGGATTCTGTTTTTATGAACTTCTACTAATCAAATTATGATGTCAAACAGGATAAGATTATAATGACCGCTGTGACTACTGATGTTTCTGGTAGAAAATTCCGTTGACAGCCAGAGACACAGAAATTCACGTTGAAACTAGAACGCAGTGGAAATAGGGGATTTTTTTTTCTGGCTTTGGCCTTGTTTACTGAGATTTGACCTTTCTGATAGGTTTCTTGACATCATTGGAATGCAAAGTTGGGGTACTAATATTTACCACCAGGTAATATTTATTTAGTGATGTGAGAACCCAGGGCATTAGTTGACTGTAACTGTGATTATTAACAGGAAAATGTGACCAGAAATAATGGCACCTTTGTTATCACTGAGTTTTTTCCACCCAATGGCGCTGAAGGAAAAGTGATATTTGTTATCAAATCAGGTAGGGAATTTACAGATGATAATGAGTCAGAGATGCTGCATTCTTTCTAGTATCTCACTCTACTAGTCACAAGTATCTTTCTCTCATGGAAAGATAAAAACACTTGATTTGGACCATAAATTCACTCTGTCTTGTATCACCGGGACCCTCGGAATCCTTGAGCAATCTTGACCTCTTCCTATTCTTTTATTGAAAGAATGCTTATTATGTGGTGATAGTTTAAGGAGTACAAAGGAAAAACAGCAAATATATCAGTACAATTTCCTAAGAAAGGTAGTTTCTGTGGCCTTTTGGAGGGCTGAAATGCATACTTTTCATTGCAGTGGTGCTGGTGGTGGTGGATGTGGTGGTGGTGATGGTGGTAATGGTGGTGGTAGTGGTGGTGGTGGACGTCGTGGTGGTGGCAGTAGTGGTGATGTGATGGTGGTGGTGGTGGTCATGGTGATGGTGGTAGTGGTGGTGGTGATGGTGATGGTGGTAGTGGTTTTGGTGGTGGTGATGGTGGTGGTGGTAGTGGTGGTGGTGGTAGTGGTGATGGTGGTGGTGGTGGTAGTGGTGATGGTGGTGGTGATGGTGGTGGTGATGGTGGTCGTGGTGGTGGTGGTGGTGGTGGTGGTGGTGATGGTGGTGGTGGCGGTGATGGTGGTGGTGGCGGTGATGGTGGTGGTGGTGGCAGTGATGGTGGTGGTGGTGGCAGTGATGGTGGTGGTGGTGGTAGTGGTGGTGATGGTGGTGGTAGTGGTGATGGTGGTGGTGGTGGTAGTGGTGATGGTGGTGGTGGTGGTAGTGGTGATGGTGGTGAAGGTGACAGTAGTGGTGATGATGGCAGCCACATTGGTGGTGGTGGTGATGACAAATGGTGATAGTGATGATTTTCCTCCCTCCACCCGAAAACTGATACAAGAGCTTTGTGGATAGATATAGGTGTTAATTGGTTTGGCCAAGAGTAAGCATTAAAAGCAAACACTCCCAGTTCTCCAGTTTTTCTGCGTTAGATTCTAATAGATCTCTGCTGTTTGCAGTTGATTATACGTGCCTTGATTGCAACTCTGTTCGAGCAGGGTGAAGTCATTACCGGCCTCAGTTTTCATAGCTTGGCAGGATTGGAGACTGCAGTGATAAAAATGGAGGGACTAAAAAGAATTTACCTTTTTTTATTTTGAAAGTGCTTTAATGATATTTTGTGGGACCCTCTTAGCTATAGAATACTTGACAGACCCGATATTTCCATGTATATATACAGCCTTGCTCTTGAGATAGCAGAATTGGATATACAGATGACCGTCTCACTATCCACGGTGGAAAGTTCTTTCTGTAGGCTGGGAGCAAGTCTGGGGTTGGTTTTAGGTGGGTTCTGTGGTCTGGGTCCTGCTCGGCTTCAGCCCCAATCTTCCTGTTGAACCGTATTCGACCTGAAACTAGCTGCTGATACGACATCATCTTGGGTGTTGCTGGCACATTTTTTTCTTTTCTCAGTCACTGTGTGCTAAATTATTTTTCTTTTTCAAAACATAATATAGGCTGGGTGCACAGAGGCTCATGTCTGTGATCCTAGCACTTTGGGAAGCTGATTCTGGAAGATTGCTTGAGCCAAGGAGTTTGAGACCAGCCTGGGCAACATGGTGAAACCCTGCCTCTACAAAAACAAAAAGTAAGGAAAATGCCAGATGTGGTGGCACATACCTATAGTCTCAGCTACTAGGAGGCTAAGGTAGAAGGATCTCTTAAGCCTGCAGTGAGCTGTGATCATGCCGCTGCAGTCCAGTCTGGGCCACAGAGCAAGACCCTGTCTCAAACCCCCAGCCCCCCTACCAAAACCACACAAAGGAATTTTGGCTTGCTTTGCATACCTATAGGTTTGTCTGGCTCTTTCTGATGAGTGAGATATTGTCCTCCTGTTTTCCTCCTTCCAGAGAAGTGTCTGTTGACTTAATATGCCTTTCAGTCATCCTTACTTAGAGCAGTCTGAGAAACCTTTAGGGCAAGTCAGGAGCCCCCTCCTCCAGAGCAACTTTGCAGCCCCTGAAAGACAGGTCTAACCAGACAGCAGCAGTTCATGTTTCTGTATTTGTAGAGATTTCTCTAGTGCTAATGAAAGACCTCACCGAATAGTGAAACATTTTATTTAGAATTGTATGTTAGGTGAAGTGATCAAGCCTCCAGGTGTCATTTTCCATCTGTGTACACTAGTCCTGACATACCAGTGGAATAGTGCAGGGAACTCTTTGCTTAATGCAGAAATGAAGTCAAAAAGCTCAGGTCAGCCTCAGCTTTTGGGGCTCTCAGACTCTGATTTCTGTCCCCTATTTCCTGGCCCCTCAGTATCTTTTACACCATTCTGCTATGAAAAGTTTCTGCTAAGAAGGCTACTACTTTTCATTTTCTCTCTCTCTCTGTCTGTCTGTCTGTATATTGAGATGGAGTCTCGCTCTGTTGCCCGGGCTGAAGTGCAGTGGCACAATCTTAGCTTACTGCCCCCTCTGCCTCCAAGGTTCAAGCGATTTTCCTGCCTCAGCCTCCTGAGGAGCTGGGATTATAGGTGCCCACCACCATGCTCAGCTAATTTTTGTACTTTTAGTAGAGACAGGGTTTCACCATGTTGACTGGACTGGTCTTGAACTCCTGACTTCAAGTGATCTGCCTGCCTCGGTACTTCACTTTTTTTTTTTTTTTTTTTTTTAGAGACAGAGTCTTGCTCTGTTGTCCAGGCTGGAGTGCAGTGGTGCAATCTCGGCTCACTGTAACCTCTACCTCCCAGGTTCAAGTAATTCTCCCTGCCTCAGCCTCCTGAACAGCTGGGATTAAAGGCAACCGCCCATGCCTGGCTAATATTTGTATTTTTAGCAGAGATGAGGCTTCACCATGTTGGCCAGGCTGGTCTCAAACTCCTGACCTCAGGTGATCCGCCCTGTGGTCTCAAACTCAGCCTCCCAAAGTGCTGGGATTACAGGCGTGGGCCACCACACGTGGCCTGGTACTTCTCATTTTAGATGCCTGGTAGCATTGGTTTTTCTGGATTCTGGCAGTGGTCAAATACTTTTCTAGAGCCCTGGCTGGGTGCCTCTCATACCTGATTTTGTCTGTTGAGCAGCTAAAATTTCGTAGAATCCTCCTGTACTTTCCCATCCTCACCTCAGTTACCCTGCCAGGAGCTTTCTACTCTTAGAGTAAGAGGCTTGTTCTTGGACGTCCAAATCTAATTGAAAGCGAGGAAACCCTTGGCTTGGATCTTGCAATTCCTACCGTCTTCACTAGTTCTGACTCTTCAGTTGCCTTCTCACGGATATCAGAAAGCAATAGAGTTTGTCCTTGCTGTATTTACTTCTTAACTAATTTACTGTATTTTTTTTTTTTTGAGACAGAGTTTTCTTTTTGTCACCCAGTGCAATGGCACAATCTTGGCTCACTGCAGCCTCCCACTCCCAGGTTCAAGCAGTTCTCCTGCCTGAACCTCCAGAGTAGCTGGAATACAGGCTCACGCCACCACACCCAGCGAATGTTTGTATTTTTAGTAGAGATGGGGTTTCACCGTGTTGGCCAGGCTGGTCTCAAACCTCTGACCTCAACTGATTCACTGCCCCAGCCTCCTCAAGTGCTCTGATTACAGGTGTGTGCCACCGTGCCCGGCAATTTCCAGTATTTTATGTTTGTACCATCTATTTTAAGAAGACTTGGTAGCCTGTTTGTGGCATGGAGGTATATTCATAGCAAAACACAGGGCAAGGAAGAGGATGTGAGTGGGAAACGGGAGAAGTGCTTGGGGTTTTGAGGAGAACTTCACCTGAGAAGAGCCTGTTGCGTCCATTGTTGGCTCTGTCCAGGCTGGAGTGGGCAGGAGGCAGGCCTGTTTCTCATCCTCCCTTCCAGAAGTGAAGTTAAATGTTGATGGCAGAGTATTGCATCATTACTGACTTTCATGGTGATCACTTTAGGACGGCTGTGGACACACTTTTTGAAACAAGGGAAACTATGTATAAACTCTAAGTCAATTTCCAGTCCGTGCTCCTTGCCAAGGAAGCATTTCTTTTTTTTTTTTTTTTTCTTATTCTCCCAAGATCTGTACCTGTGAGGAAGCATTTCTTTTAAGATGACAAGAATGATAAATTTTTTTTTGAGACAGAGTTACACTCTTGTTGCCTAGGCTGGAGTGCAGTGGTTCAATCTCAGCTCACTGCAACCTCTGCCTCCCGGGTTCAAGCGATTCTCCTGCCTCAGCCTCCTGAGTAGCTGGGATTACAGGCGTGCGCCACCATGACTGGCTAATTTTTGTATTTTTAGTAGAGAAGGGGTTTCTCCGTGTTGTTTAGGCTGGTCTTGAGCTCCTGACCTCAGGTGATCCACCCGCCTCAGCCTCCCACACTGCTGGGATTATACGTGTGAGCCACTGTGCCCGGCCAAGAATATGTTTTCTGTGTTTGATTTCTTTATCCCCAGGAACTTCAGTTCCTGTAAATCACGGATCCTTATTGATTCCTATACCTTCGGGCTCTTTGCTCTCCTGAAATCCACATTGCTGTTTCCAAAATTAAGTACTGTTTTAAGTCTCCATCTAGCTGTCTAGGAGGCATATCACATTAAACATGAACGTGTTCAAAGCGGATTTGTTGTTCTTACCCAACTTTTTTCTCTTGCCTTCTCTACCTTTAAACTGCTGTCTGAGTGGAAGGATGGGATCCACCCTTCACCCTTCCTCACAGCTAATTGGATCACAGAGTCTTTTCTATTTTATCTAAGTATGTCTAGAATTTGTCCTGCTTCTGTGACCCACTGTTTTAAGTTCAGTCCCCTTTTGGTACTTGTGAGAGAACTGCAACAGATGCTACTAATAGGCAACTTTTTCTTTTCTTTTTTTTTTTGAGATGGTGTCTTGTTCTGTCACCCAGGTTGGAGTGCGATGCCATGATTTCAGCTCATTGTAACATCTGTCTCCTGGATTCAAGTAACTCTCCTGCCTCAGCCTCCTCAGTACCTGTATTACACGTGTGTGTCACCGTGCCTGGCTAATTTTTGTATTTTTTAGTAGAGATGGGGTTTCACCATGTTGGAATAGGCTGGTCTCAAACTCCTGACTTTAGGTGATCTGCCCGGCTCAGCCTCCCATAGTGTTGGGATTACAAGCGTGAGACACTGTGCAAGGCCTAGACAGGAATTTTGAGGAAATTTCTGATTACATCTTTCCCCTGCCCCAAAGCCTCCAGGATATCTTAAAACCTTTCCTAAACTGTCTTTTCTAAGTCCTTCTCTAATTTTGCCCATCCTCATTCCATGTTTAAGGTGCCCTGGTTCTAATGTTAAGAAACCACACTCTTTGATTCATATGAATGGATTCATCCTTCTCTTGGCCGCTTCTCTTGTCCCTCCCTCCCCGACACTGTCCTGCTCACTCTGAAATCTGGCTCCAAGTCTTCTTGGTGAAGCATTTGTCAATATACATCTGTCTGTGGCCCCTTTGTTACAGCAACTATCATATTAGATTGTAATTGTTGTTTATATGTCTGTCTTCCCCGCTGAATTGGGTATTTCTCAAGAGCAACGACTGTGTAATGTCTGGCACCTGACAGTCAGTATTTGTTGAATGAGTGTCAGTTGAGGATAGAGGCTGTGGGTGTTACACTTTTTTTAAAATGCAGACCATGGTGACAGTGCATTCTTTATGTCTATTACTAAAGCTCCCACAATTTAGTTTTTAGCATATTTTCCTTTTACCTTTAAAATAACTGCATTGCTACCTGTTGGACATGAGAGTGGAATTTTAAATTAGAAAATTGAGAAACGATGGTATAATACACACTTAAAACATTAAACTGTAACCAATTCCTCTTTCGTTGGACACATTTAAAAGAATATCTCAACCCTGACCTATGCCCTTGTTAAGTCCGCCCTTATATTTGTTGGGATTAGAAAGTCACCTGTATGTCTCAAGCATCTAAAAGTTGTTCATGTCTCAAACGGAGAGCCTTTTAATCACAGAATGTCTAAAATTATGTAAGGGAAAGAGGAAGCTAAACAAACTGGATTAGATCAAGGCATGTCAAATCTCAGCATTGCATTAATTAGGTTTTATAGCACTTTGTTTATTCTTTTTTTTTTTGAGACGGAGTTTTGCTCTTGTTACCCAGGCTGGAGTGCAATGGCACGATCTTGGCTCACCGCAACCTCTGCCTCCTGGGTTCAGGCAATTCTCATGCCTCAGCCTCCCAAGTAGCTGGGATTACAGGCATGCGCCACCATGCCCAGCTAATTTTTTGTATTTTTAGTAGAGACGGGGTTTCACCATGTTGACCAGGATGGTCTCGATCTCGTGACCTCGTGATCCACCCGCCTCGGCCTCCCAGTGTGCTGGGATTACAGGCTTGAGCCACTGCGTCCGGCCCCGAGACTGGGTAATTTGTAAAGAGAAGAGATTTAACTGACTCACAGTTCTGCATGGCTGGGAGGTCTCAGGAAACACCATTATGGCGGAAGGAGAAGCAAGATACAAGTTACATGGTGGCAGGAGAGAGAAACGTGTGTATATCACATATATACATCTGTATGTATACTTATATACATAGAGAGAGAGCGAGAGAGAGCAAGTGAGTTAATGAGGAAGTGCCTTTAAACCATCAGCTCTTGTGAGAACTCATTCGTGATCTGGAGAACAGCATGGGGGAAACCATTCCCCTACTCCCATGACCCGGTGAGCTCCCACAATCTCCCTTCCTTGGCATGGGGTGGGTGGGATTATAATTGAAGGTGAGATTTGGGTGGGGACACAGAGTGAAGCCCTATCACTGTTGTTAACAAATTGCAAGATGATTATCAGAAAAACAGGAGAAAGGGACCCTGTCAAACACTGTAGTTTTCAGGTGACTTAAGAGCAGCCAGTTATAGAATAGTCATTTATTTAATAGTATGAGATGGCCGTTGTAGGATACGGCTCAAAGGGTTCCTTTATGCTCCACACCAATAATGGCCGCACTACAGTGGGCACAAACTCAGTCTAACTTGTGGTTTCCAGACAACTTCAGTAATTCCATAGACTTTTTTTTTTTTTGGTTAATCAATGAGAGCTTGTCATGTTGCTCAGGTTGGCCTTAAACTCATAGTCTCACCTCCTCAAGCGCCCGGACAACTGGCCGGAGCCACCGCGGCTAATTCCATAGACTTAACTCTGTCCTGATTTTTAATATACTATGGACTTAATTACATATAATTTTCACAGTTTCAAATATAATAATACATGTAAGTGAAACTACTTCAGAAGTTTACCTGTTGATTTTCAGTTTCCAACTATTTGGAGATCTTCCTGTTGTTGCTTCTAATTTAATGGAATTATACCCGAGAACAAGCATTGTATAATCACAATGTTTTAAAGTTAGTTGAGGTGTTTTGTTTTGTTTTGTTTTTTTCCCAAATGACTCAACCTATGGTTTCTCTTGGTGAATGTTCCATTTACTGTGGAAAGGGGTATGTGTTTTGCTGGTGTTGGGTGGAATATTCAACTAGAATTCAATTGGTTAACATGACATTCAGTTCCTGGCTCTCCTTACTGGTTTTCTGTCAACTAGTTTTATCTATTACGAAGAGTGGAGTGTTGAAGTCCACAGTTATAACTGCAGATTTATCTATTCTTTTTTTTTTTTTTGAGACCGTGTCTCTCTCTGTCACCCAGGCTGGAGTGCAGTGGTACAGTCTTGGCTAACTGCAACCTCCGCCTCCCAGATTTAAGTGATTCTCGTACCTCAGCCTCTCGAGTAGCTGGGATTACAGACACGTGTCACCGTGCCCCCAGTCCCTGCCCTCTAGCAACCATCAATTTGTTCTTCAATTATATGATTTTGTCCTTTCAACAGTGTTGTATACATGGAGTCACACAGCATGTAACTTGTTGGGATGGCCTTTTTTTTGCTTAGTATAGTTCCCTAGTAATTCATTCAACTTGTGTATATCTGTAATATTTTCAGTGTTACTGCTGAGTAGTATCCCAATGTTTAATTTTGAAGGGAACTTCCAAAATGTTCTCCAGAGTGGCTGTATCATTTTATAATCCACCAGCAGTGTAGGAGCAATACAGTTTCTCTGCAGATTTGCCAGAGTTAGGTTTTGTCACGTATGTGTGTTAACTGTCCTGAGGCGTGTCTGGTAACCTCTCATTGTAGTGTTAATTTGCATTTCTTTGATGGCTAATGGTGTTGAAAATTTTTGTGTGTATTTATTTGCCATCTGCATATCCTGTTTAGTAAAATGCTTTTTGCCTTTTGTCTAATACTGTTTACTTTTCTAGATTTCTTTTAATTTTTGTTTGCATTACACTTTCCATATTTTACTTTTAACCTACCTATATAAATATATTTGAAGTGAGTTTCTTATATGTAGAATATATTGAGTCATATTTTCTAGTCCAATCTGACAGTCTCTGACTTTTGTATACATTTATTGTAATTATTGTCACATTTGAATTTAGATCCACCATTATTTCTTTTTTGTTTGTTTCTCTCTTTATTCGTTTTTGAGATAGGGTGTCACCTTGTCACCCAGGCTGACAGTGCAGTAGCATGATCAGGGTTCACTGCAGCTGCTACCTCCTGGGCTCAAGCAATCAGTCCTTCCACCTCTGCCTCCCGAGTAGCTGGAACTACAGGCGTGTACCACCATACTTGGGTGATTTTTAATTTTTTTTGTAGAAATGGAGTCTCCTCATTTGCCCTGGCTGGTCTCAAGCTGCTGGGCTCAAGTTGCCTCCCAAAGTGTTGGGATTATAGACATTAGCCACCATGCCTGGCTTATTTCTCTTTTTTATTGTTCTCTTTTTTACTTCTAACATTTAAAAAAATATTTGAGCATTTTTGGTATGCTCTGTTGATTTCATATGATTTTGACGGTATCTTTTTGTATAGCTTTTTTAGTGCTCCATGCATTACACAATACGTATTTAACTTCTTAACGTCTGCTAGTGGGGACGTAGAACCCTGATCATCTTAAAAGTTCCTTTCCACTCCCTCTTTACATCATTATTGTCTATGTGTAACATCTGCGTGCGTTGAAAATCCATTTCATCAGGTACTTTTTGCTTTTGACCATCAAACACGATGTAGAGAGCTAAAGAGAAGAGTGACGTGTTTTATGCAGATAATCGTCATTTCTGTCCCTCTTCCTTTGTTCCTGTTACTCATGTTTCCTTCTGTCTGAAAAACTTCCTTTAGTAATTCTTTTAGAGCAGCTTTGCTGACTGTGTAGTTTGAAATTTCCCTTAATCTACAATTGCCCTTACTATTTTATCTATATTCCTGATAGATGCTTTCACTGGATAAAAAATCTGGGATGACGGTTCATTACTTTAGATTGACAAGTATTTACTTTAAGAGATGACAGTTCTTTAAAAATTGTTTGCTGCTTCCTTCTGGTCTTGATAGTTTATGTAAAAGATCCACCATCATTCTAATCATTGTTTTCTAATCAATGGTAAACTGGTGTGGTATATCATTTACTCTGCTGTGAAGATCATTTTCTGTCTTTCGCTTTTTAAAAAGTGTATTATTTACCCTTTTAACCATTTTACAATGTGCAATTCAGTGGCCTTAATTACATTTACAGTGTTGTGTAACTATTCCCTAGTTTTAGAATTTTTCATCATCAAAGACAGAATGTCCTTAGTTTTTAGCAGTTTATGGTAGCATGAATTTCTTTGAATTTGCCCACAGATTCTTGAAACTGTAGGTTTATCTTTTGTAAAACCTGGCAGATTTTCCACCCTTACTTATTTCTTATTTCTTATCTTTTTTTTTTTTTTGAGACAAAGTCTTCTGTAGTCCTTGGTGGAGTGCAGTGGTGTGATCTCAGCTCACTTCAACCTTAAGCCTCCTGGGTTCAAGACATTCTCCTGCTTCAGCAGGAGAGCTGAGGGAGCTGAGGAAGCTGAACCGGAAGTCTGACCTCCGAGAGTGCTGGGATTACAGGCATGAGCCACTGTGTCCGGCCTGATTTTGTATTTTTAGTAGAGACAGGGTTTCACTGTATTGGCCGTGGTGGTCAGGAACTCCTGACCTCAGGTGATTCACCCACCTCAGCCTCCCAAAGTGCTGGGATTACAGGCATGAACCGCTGTGCCCGGCCTCTTCTTTAAACATAATTCTAGCACAAATTATTTCCTATCTCCTTCAGGGACTTCAGGGATGTGAATGTTAGACCTTTTTTTATTCAGTCACGTATTTCGGAAGCTCTATTCATTGAATTCTTAGCTTGCGTCTCTCTGTTATTCAGAGTAGGTAATGTTTATTGATTTGTCTTCAAGTCTAATGACCCTTTCCCCTGTCACCTCCACTCTGCTCCTGAGTTCATGGAGTGAATTTTAAATTTTGATTTTCATTTCCAGTGCTAAGATTTACATTCATTTCTTCTTTGTACTTTTTGTTTAATTGCTAAGACTTTTTAAACATTTGTTTCAAGAGTGTTTATGATTGCTCATTCAAACGTAAAATAGAACTGTTCTATCATATAGTAGCTGCCTTAAAGTCTTTTTCACGTAATTTCAGCATCTGTATTATGCTGCATTGTTATGTGTTGACTTTTTCTATGTGAGTTGAAATTCTCATGGTTCTTGATATGAGTTGAAATTCTCATGCTTCTTGGTACATTGAGTAATGTTGGAATCTATCCTAGATATTTTGATGATTATGTTATGAGTCTGTGGGTTGTGTTTAGTCCCATGGAAATTTTTTTGGGTTTTTTTTCTAAGCAGGCGATTGATCTGGTTTGGTTAAGCTCCAACCTAAGTTCAGGGGCTTCCCTTCAGTATCAGTTTACTTTTCAAAGTCCTTAAAGTACTGCTCGGTTCTAGTCTGGGAGTGTGCCACCTGGTGGTCACTCTGTGACCTGTGCAGTGGGTCTATCTGTTCCGTTGTTGGACTCTTTGGTATGCTAATTACAATTGATGCATGCGTTTAAGGCTTGGTGATGATCCCTGGAATTCATGAGCAGTTCTGTGGTGTGACTTTCCTGAGCTGCTCTTCTCGCTACTCCCCTTGGCACGTTTTAGCTCCTCAGGGTTCCCCCTTTTAGTCCTTTAGGTTCCACTCTGCGCTTCCTTATTTGGGGCTTTCTCTGGGCCCAAGCAACAGAAGGTTGGAGAAAGCTAAAAAAAAAAAAAAAAAAAAAAAAAAAAAAAAAAAAAAGCAACAGAGGTCTGCCTCATCACACCTGCACCGAATGGAGAGAAGGATTCCCCTCTCTCCCTCAGTTTCCCTCTTGCTGACCCTTTACTGGTCATTGTCCTCACTGTCCTGGAATTGTCTAGAAGCAACTTTATGTATGACAGGCACAGAGAAGGGGAAGGAGCAGCAAAAAACCAAGTCAAGGCTTTCACACCCTCCATGAGTGTTTGGAGCCCTCTTGTGTGTCCATGAACTATAATTAGGGGGCTTCTGGAACATTCTGCTTCACTGCAGCAGTGCTCATTTCTAGGCTTCCAGCTAGATTAAGATCAGGTCAGAGGCTAGGAGAAAATCAATGGTAAACCCACTGCTAGTTGCAACTTTGATTCCAGTGATTTTCCATGATTTCCCGGATGCGATTCACTTTCTAGAATTTTTTCCAGTAGCTGCTTTATATCTGTTCGGGTTGTATGCTTCTGTTCAGTGGAAGAAATGAGTGCAGTATGTTTATGCCATTTCACCCAGAACCGGAAGTCTGACCTAATCCCTGCTGATTTTGTGTATAGGAGATGGCCGCTTTTCCCTTCCACATTAAAGCAGTCGTGCATGTCAGTTGTGGGTACTGGAGTCACTTCTACATTGTACCTGAGTCCTTCATGAATTATCATGCAATATAGTTAGGTTTTTTTTTTGAGATGGAGTTTCATTCTGTCGCTCAGGCTGGAGTGCAGTGGCGTGATCTGGGCTCACAGAAACCTCCACCTCCCAGTTCAAGCAAGTTCTCCTGCTTCAGCCTCCTGAATGGCGGAGACTGCAGGCACGCTGCCGTCATGCCCAGCTAAGTTTTTTGTATTTTCAGTAGAGTCGGGGTTTCACCATGTTAGCCAGGACGGTCTTGATCTCCTGACTTTGTGATCCACCTGCCTCAGCCTCCCAAAATGCTGGGATTGCAGATGTGTGTCAGCATGCCCGGCCAGTTAGGTTTATATTATGGAATTATGATGGGAATCTAGGCAAGGAGACAAAATTAAGACGGTATATGAGGCCAGGTACAATGGTCATGCCTATAATCCCAGCACTTTGAAAGACCACAGCAGGAGAGTTCGTTGAGTCCAGGAGTTTGAGACCAGCCTGGGCACCATAGTGAGACACTGTCTCTACAAAAGATGTGAAACTTAGCCTGATGTGGTAGTGGCATACCTATAGTTCCAGTCCCAGCTACTCCAGAGGCCGAGATGGGAAGATGCAGTCTGCCATGACTACATCACTGAATTACAGCCTAGGGGAAAGAGGGAGACCGTGTCTTAAAAAAGAAAAAGAAGGGCAGGGCACGGTGGCTCACGCCTGTAATCCCAGCACTTTGGGAGGCCGAGGCGGGTAGATCACGAGGTCAAGAGATCGAGACCATCCTGGTCAACATGGTGATATCCCCGTCTCTACTAAAAATACAAAAAATTAGCTGGGCATGGTGGCGAGTGCCTGTAATCCCAGCTACTTGGGAGGCTGAGGCATGAGAATTGCCTGAACCCAGGAGGCGGAGGTTGCCGTGAGCCGAGATCGCGCCATTGCACTCCAGCCTGGGTAACAAGAGCGAAACTCCCTCTCAAGAAAAAAACAAAAGTTAATGTTCCTGTACCGTCATTCTCCATATTTTTGGCAATTAAGAGAGAAAGCTCATAATGATGGTCAAAAACCAGGTGGAAAGCGTTGGTGGTGGAGTTAGAAGACTATGTTTTGTACTGCAGGATTCAGCCTTTTTCCAGAGGAGACCAGAAGAGATTCTCCTGTTTCCTGACTGTGAGTCATGGGTCACTCAAGGAAACTGAACCTATTTGTCTGTTAATATTTCAAGCAGGGTAGGAGTCGATACAGGGAGTTAGGTTGCAGCTGTTAAAAGGACTATAGGAGCAAATGAGTGGTGGAGGTGCTGGTGGTTCTGAGACCAGCAGCTGCGGGAAACTTACCTCGAATGCCAGAGTGTGCCTTCGTCCGTGCCACCGCGGCCCACTCAGTCACTGCGGGAGACCAGCGCCCTGTGCGACTCCGCTTCCTGTGCTGCTCCTGCGTCCAGAGCCTGTGTTCTAAGACTCTGTACGAATCTGCTGCTGCTACTGCTGCCAGAGTCAAAGACAAATGGATTCTGCCATCTTCCAGTTTCATACGAGTGTCTTTTATTGCAAGAACCTAACCCTAGAACCTTGCTGGCCAAGGAATCTAAGAAATACGGTTTCCGGACTTAAAACTGTGATCGTGTTAGGTCTTAGAAAAATAAGGATGGCGCTAATTAACATGAGTGTTTAGTTCATGGACATCTTTGTATTTGTATACATTTGTATTTGTATACATTTGTATAATACGTGCTGTCTGATAGACAAGACTCTAAAGCTGCTTGAAGGCAGGATTAGGTCTCACATTCTTTTTTTTTTTTTGAGACAGAATGTCACTTTGTCACCAGGCACCAGGCTAGAGTGCAGTAGCACAATCTCGGCTCACTGCAGCCTCTACCTCCCAGGTGCAAGCAATTCTCCTGCCTCAGCCTCCCGAGTAGCTGGGACTACAGGTGCACACCACCACATCCAGCTAATTTTTGTATTTTTAGTAGAGACGGGGTTTCACCATGTTGGCCAGGATGGTCTCGATCTCTTGACCTTGTAATCCACCCGCCTTGGCCTCCCAAAGTGCTGGGATTACAGGCTTGAGCCACCCTGCCTGGCCTAGGTCTCATTCTTTTTTTTTTTTTTTTT
>CM052651.1:5991768-6012387 GCA_028533165.1 Leontopithecus rosalia | reverse complement strand
CGGCGGCTTTGTAGTCTTTATTGCGTGATTTTAATTGGAACACCAGTAGGTACATCTCAGACCAAAACGTGCAGTGTTACCACTTCTACCTGATTTTTTGTGAATTAGGCCTTTGGGTTAGGTCTCCCTATGTCGAGAAGGACTAACATCGTGAGCTTCTTTAGAATTTCCGGAAAGCTTGCATGCTGGGATTTTCTTTTCATTATTCACTGTGCTAAACTCACAGATAATTTCAAGCCTTCTTTTTAGCTGTTAGTTCTTTCTTCCTCCTCCTAAACTTTCATCAGAGCTGTGCCAAAATAGGAAGATGGATTAATTTCATAGATTTTGTCTTCCATTGCCTCTTGTTACTGTGTTTGGCACAGGGAGTTCACAGTCAATAAAATCATCAGAAGTGAAAGAGCTGGTGAGTAAAAGGAGCAGATTTGACTCATCCACAGAGTAACTAACCTCATCATCTGGAGCCAGATTTGAGAGTGCATTTTTAGTGCTAAGGGGGCTTTATTTTAGGAAATTGACTTTAAAATATCCATTTTCCCTTGCTGTATTTGTATCATCTAATTTCGCTTTTGTCGCCCTTCGGATGGCCTCTCACCAGCAGGCATTAGTGATGCCTTCTTGTCATATCCTGAGATGAACTTGCAGAAAACAAAGCTTCATCAAAAAACCGTCTTGAGTCTGTTGCATTTAAAAAATAATTAGGGCCAAGGCGGGTGGATCACGAGGTCAACAGATCGAGACCATCCTGGTCAACATGGTGAAACCCCGTCTCTACTAAAAATACAAAAAATTAGCTGGGCATGGTGGCGCATGCCTGTAATCCCAACTGCTCAGGAGGCTGAGGCAGGAGAATTGCCTGAACCCAGGAGGTGGAGGTTGCGGTGAGCTGAGATCGTGCCACTGCATTCCAGCCTGGGAAACAAGAGCGAAACTCTGTCTCAAAAAAAAAAAAAATAATAATTAGGAACAATAAAAGGAAAGAAAGGTAAACGTTGCACATAATCCTTCAAGAAGAAGCATTAACATCTTTTAACTGAGCTAGTCAGCATGTGCACATGCATATTTTTGCTAAAGGTTAACAAAATTGTTTAGTCATTTCTAATCGGTGGACATCCGTCTGCTGTCCCTAGATGATTAACGAGCTAGATTTCTGGAGAAATGACTTTAATTACTTATGATGAACTGAGAGTGGCTAATATTGTGAAAGAAAATTGTTATATGAAGTTCTCGGCAACCCAGGGAGTTAATAAATACCAATCTATACAAGAAAAAGGAGCTCTTGGTTCTTTGAAATGCAGTGGAACTTAGTTCTCTAACTACTGTTGGTATAACACTGGCAATTTACAAAGCCGTTTTTCCTTTTATTTTCTTCCAAACCATGCAGCCAGTGTTATGAAGACAGGAATACTATGTTTTAAAAAGAAGAAAGCAGAGGCTGAGGGATTTCAAGGACTTGGGCCCAAAGGCGTTCAACTGGAAAGCTGGTAATAATAACAGCGACAGTTTATTGAGTCTTAGTGTTTCTGAGAACTTCTCTAAGTACTTTGCACATATTACATTTTTAAATCTTCACATTAGTCCTGGGAGGAAGGTACTATTATTATGTCCGTATTACCTGTGGGTATACTGAGGCACAAAGGAGCTGAGTAACGTGTTTAAAATTCTAGTAAGTGCGCAGCCCGGATGTCTGCAGTGCCTGGGCTCTGGCTCTGCGCAGTGCTGACCAGGGGTGCCACCCATGTTTTTGATTTCAGGTGCAGGCTCTTGCTGCGCTTTATTAGTGCCACACAGTAATGCAGCTCACGAGCATGTCTGCGGATGGACGTGGCCTGTGCTTCAGGCGTGGGCCCTCTACTCACGTTTCTGCTCAGTGAGTAGCACAGTGGTAGAGATTGGAGTCTCCTTGAGTTAATTTGAATTCAAATGCAGTTCTGTTGCCCCCACCCTGCCTTTGTTTCCTCTCTACCACAGCAGTCTTTTTTTTTTTTTGGTGACAGAGTCTCAGTAGCCCAGTGCAAAGGAGTGCAATGGCAGGATCTCGGCTCACTGCAGCCTCCGCTTCCCAGGTTCAGGTGATTCTCCTGCCTCAGCCTCCTGAATAGCTGGGATTACAGGCATGTGCCACCACACCCAGCTAATTTTTGTATTTTTAGTGGAGACGGGGTTTCAGCATGTTGGCCAGGATGGTGTTGAGCTTTTGACCTCAGGTGATCTGACCTCCCGAAGTGCTGGCATTGCAGGCGTGAGCCCCACCGTCCGGCCTCCCAGTGCAGTCTTGCTGCTCTTTAGATGCTGTCTCATTTCTCTGTGTGGGATTCACCTGTGCTTCATCGCTGCTCTCCCCATCTCAGTCCACCCTTTCTGGAAGGGTGCGCGTTAGGCTGTACCTAGAAAGTCATTGCCATTCTAGGTGCCACAGAATTTATTGTGACGTTGGACATTTCCAAGTAGAATTGCCTGGCTTCTGTATCCTCTAATGCTTATATGTGGTTGCATTTTATTTATTTATTTATTTATTTATTTATTTATTTATATTGCATTTTAGGTTTTGGGGTACATGTGCAGAACATACAAGATAGTTGTATAGGTACACACGTGGCAGTGTGTTTTGCTGTGTGGTTGCATTTTATGTTAGTGATTCCAAACCCTAGATTTCAGGCTGCCTCGTGACTATGTCGTGTCCTTTGTTTACATGTGTTAATGAGTCTGTATTGGGAATCTGGATCCTGTGGCATGGACTAATTGTTAGTCCCTAAATTGTATTACCTTCTTTCAATGACCTTGACTATATAAAGGGCCTTGTGCATTATCATGTAGCTTTATTTTTAGTTAATTTGTGCCTCCTGTATCTTTTCAGATCCCTTATATTAAGTCTTTTGTGGAGTATTGTTTTGCTTTGGGAGGTATAGAAGAAGTTTCCAGTGCTTTTAAATGCTGGGCCAGGCGTGGTGGCTCAAGCCTGTAATCCCAGCACTTTGGGAGGCCGAGGCGGGTGGATCACGAGGTCAAGAGATCGAGACCATCCTGGTCAACATGGTGAAAACCCATCTCTACTAAAAATACAAAAAAATAGCTGGGCATGGTGGCGTGTGCCTGTAATCCCAGCTACTGAGGAGGCTGAGGCAGGAGAATTGCCTGAACCCAGGAGGCGGAGGTTGCAGTGAGCAGAGACTGCGCCATTGCACTCCAGCCTGGGTAATGAGCAAAACTCCGTCTCAAAAAAAAAAAAAATGCTTAATAGCCTGTATTTTTTAACTATACATTAAAAAAAAAAACCCTATAGCTAGTATTCTTAACTGCCTTCCTGACTGTAGAAAGGACTTAACGTTAACTCTGTTAAACAACCTCCTCATCTTCTTTCTGTTGCCTGGAGTTTTGACGGCTCACCTACTTTTTTTTTTGAGACAGGGTCTTGCTCTGTCACCTAGGCTAGAGGACACTGGCATGATCATGGCTCACTCAGCCTTGACCGCCTGGGCTTAGGGGATTCTCCCACCTCAGCCTGTCAAGTAGCTGGGACTACAGATGCATGCTTCCACACCTGGCTAATTTTTGTATTTTATGGAAAGACAGGGTCTCACCGTGTTGGCCAGGCTTGTCTCGAACTTCTGGGCTCAAGCAATCTGCTCGCCTCAGCCTCTTAAGTGCTGAGATTACAGGCATAAGCCACTGTGCCCAACCAACTTTCCCCTCTTTAACATAAAAAATTGGTTATTAACTTTTAAATCAATTTATCAAATGGCACTTGGTGTTTTACTGATTTATTTGCTTCTGGTTTCTTATAACTGTTCCTTGGCTTCACCTTTTAGTCTACTTAAATACATCCATTAATATTCGGTTTTGCTGGGCACAGTGGCTCACGCCTGTAATCCCCACACTTTGGGAGGCCGAGGGAGGCAGATCACGAAGTCAAGAGATCGAGACCATCCTGGCCAACACAGTGAAACCTCATCTCTACTAAATAAAAAAATTAGCCAGGCTTGGTGGTGTGAGCCTGTAGCCTCAGCTACATGGGAGGCTGAGGCAGGAGAATTGCGTGAACCTGGGAGGTGGAGGTTGCAGAGCCCAGATCACGCCACTGCACTCCAGCCTGGTGCCTGGTGAAAGAGCAAGACTGTGTTTTTTTAAAAAAAATTGCTTTTGTTTTTGTTTTCAGTTTACCATCATTTTTCTTTTCTTGCTTTTTTTTTTTTGGAGACAGATTTTCGCTCTTGTCGCCCAGGCTGGAGTGCAATGGCGCAGTCTCTGCTCACTGCAACCTCCACGTCCCCGGTTCAATTGATTCTTCTGCCTCAGCCTCCCAAGTAGCTAGGATTACAAGTGCCTGCCGCCACACCAAGATAATTTGTGTGTGTGTGTGTGTGTGTGTGTGTGTGTGTGTGTGTGTATTTTTAGTAGAGATGAGGTTTTGCCATGTTGGCCAAGCTGGTCTCGAACACCTGGTTTCCAGTTATCCATTTGCCTCAGCCTTCCACCAGAGTGCTTCCACCAAAGCGCTTGGACCCAAGCGTGAGCCACTGCATCCCAGCCTACCATCATTTTTCTTAGGTCTTTTTTTCTTTTTCCTGGAAGAGAAATTATAAAAATTGTTATATAATATTTGACATATGTGAAGGTGCACAAATATATACACATGCACATATATGTACATACTACAGATATAAACTGTAACGGTAAGTGGGTGCCCATTAATTCACTATACACATTTCCAGTAGGGTTCACTCTACATGTATAAAAACCCACTACTTCCTTTCCAGAGGTAACTACTAGTCTGAATATAGTGTTTCTCATTCTTTTGCCTTCAAAAACATACATACTGGCTTTTCAAAAATAGGTTTCAGTAAGTTTTTTAAATAAATGTAATAGGTTTAAGACTTGCTTATGTTGTTTATTATTATTATTATTTTTTAATGTGGAGTCTCACTGTCGCCCAGGCTGGAGTGCTGTGGTGTGATCTCTGCTCACTGCAACCTCCACCTCCCGGGTTCAAGTGATTTTCCTGTGTTAGCCTTCTGAGTAGCTGGGACCACAGGTGCCCTCCACCACACCCAGCCAATTTTTCTATTTTTGGTAGCGATGGGGTTTCACCATGTTGGCCAGGATGGTCTAACTCCTGACTTTGTGATCTGCCTGCCTCAGCTTCCCAAATTGCTGGCATTACAGGTGTGAGCCACCTTACGTGGCCTTGCTTATGTTTAGCTTCTTAAAAAATACTGTCATCGCGTGACTTGCCCTTTATTCAAAGTCATGTTTCTAAGACTTCGTGTTACCTGTAGCAGCAGTTTTTCTACTGCAGATGTGAATTTATTACTTGGTTTCAACGGGTAATTCTCCTGTAAGTAGACTTTTGGTCGTTAAGATTTTTTGCTGTCAGTAGCAGTGCCATGATTACTATTGTTAGTGTATGCCAATTTATGTGCTTCAAGGGTTTCTCTAAGGCTTGGAGCCTGGAGTGAAACTGCTTGGTGTGGATGAGACCCACAGGCCATCGGGTATGAAACTCCAGGCATTATTGGCTGTTAGCTCTGGATTCTAGCAACCTGTGGCTTAGCTCCTCCTACCTGTTGGCCTTTGTGGTCTGTTTCTGGTCCGTGATGAGGTTTGTACGTTTTGTCCCTTGGGATTTCTCTGTTAGCCTTTGCAATAGGTTTGGTATAATAGAGTATGCCATTTGTGAACTCAAGGCTTATTCATGTTATGAAGTCACCATCATTTACTTCTTCAGATATTTAGTGGTCAGAATGAAGGCTGTTTCTGGAATTATAAGATTGAATTTTTTTTTTTTGAGACAGAGTTTCGCTCTTGTTACCCAGGCTGGAGTGCAATGGCGCGATCTCGGCTCACTGCAACCTCGGCCTCCTGGGTTCAGGCAATTCTCCTGCCTCAGCCTCCCGAGTAGCTGGGATTACAGGTACCCACCACCATGCCTGGCTAATTTTTTTGTATGTTTAGTAGAGATGGGGTTTCACCATGTTGACCAGGATGGTCTCGATCTCTTGACCTTGTGATCCACCCACCATGGCCTTCCAAAGTGCTGGGATTACAGTCTTGAGCCACCGCGCCCGGCTGACAAGATTGAATTCTTCATATGAAGTAGCTAGATGTTTTATAACTTGGTTTGTATGTAAGGAAATAGGTTCTTTTCCCTGAGTGTGATGTATATCAGCGTCAGTGAGGGTGTTTTATTTTCCACCCCAGGGAACATTTGTCACTGTCTGGAAACATTTTTGGTTGTCATGAATAGGGTAGGTGAAGGCAAAACTGGCATCTAGTGGGTAGAGGCTATAGATCTGACTAAATATCCTACAGAACAATGAACAGGGCAGTCCCCCGCAACCAAGAATTGTTGGGTCCTATATATTCATAGTATTAGGGTAAAACCAAAACCAGAACCTTACAATGTATTGGACAGCATTGCAAAAAAAAGAACTATTGGGTCTGGTATGTCAGTAGGGCTAGGGCACGGTGATGTATGTGAAGATGGTCACTCATTGTGTTCTGAAAGTATGATTCTAACACTAAAATTTGGGCTACGCATGATGGCTCATGCCTGTAATTTCAGCACTTTAGGAGACCGAGACATCAAGATAATTGCTTGAGCCCAGGAGTTTGAGACCAGCTTGGGCAACATGATAAAACTGTTTAAAAAATATAAAAGAGGCCAGGCGCGGTGGCTCACACCTGTAATCCCAGCACTTTGGGAGGCCAAGGCGGGTGGATCATGAGGTCAAGAGATCGAGACCATCCTGGTCAACAAGGTGAAACCCCATGTCTACTAAAAATACAAAAATTAGCTGGGCATGGTGGTGCGCACCTGTAGTCCCAGCTACTTAGGAGGCTGAGGCAGGAGAATTGCCTGAACCCAGGAGGCCGAGGTTGAGGTGAGCCGAGATCGCGCCATTGCACTCCAGCCTGGGTAACAAGAGCGAAACTCCGTCTCAAAAAAAAAAAAAAAAGGCTGGGCGTTGTGGCTCAAGCCTGTAATCGCAGCACTTTGGGAGGCCGAGGTGGGTGGATCACGAGGTGAGCAGATCGAGACCATCCTGGTCGACATGGTGAAACCCCGTCTCTACTAAAAATACAAAAAATTAGCCGGGCATGGTGGCGTGTGCCTGTAATCCCAGCTACTGAGGAGGCTGAGGCAGGAGAATTGCCTGAACCCAGGAGGCGGAGGTTGCGGTGAGCCGAGATCACGCCATTGCACTCCAGCCTGGGTAACAAGAGCGAAACTCTGTCTAAAATAATAATAAAATAAAATAAAAACCATAAAAGAAATTATCTGGGTATGGTGGTATGTGCCTGGAGTCCCAGCGACTCGGAGGCTGAGTGGGAGGATCCTTGAGCCCAGAAAGTCAGGGCTGCAGGGAGCTGTGACTGCGCCACTATACTCCAGCCTGGGCAACAGAGCGAGACGCTGTCTCAAAATAGATTAATATTTAATGAAGTCACAACATTGCTTGGTTTTCTCCCCATGCCATCTCTTTGGAAGTGTGTGTTTGGAATGCCTAGGTAATAGAGCCAGTGAATTACTTACCCAATTTCTATCAACGTATACAGTTCGTGTATAAGGAAAGACGAATGATCAAGAAATAACACAGGGATAGGCCCAGCTCTATGAAGGAATAGCCAGGTTTAATTTCTATTGAGACCTGTCAGTGGCTTTCCGTAAATGGGAGTGGGCTCCCTTCCTGTGTTGGCATGACTCCTCTTCCCAGCCATCTCAAGCCTTGATGAGGAAGGAGAAGGGAGGGATTCCTACATGTACCAGCAACAGTGCTGTGGGGATTTGATTTGTGAATTTCACGGAAGTTTAGAAAAAAAACAAAGCACCTCTTTCAATACTGAACAAGCCCAGCTGAGCAATAGGAGTACCCAGTAAATATGGATGATCAGGAATTTCCGAGGTCTGGTTTGCTTCCTTTCCTGTTCGAGGTCTTTCTCTGTCCATGAACTGCTGAAACCTGAGTGGGGGCTTCCACAAAGGGAGAGGAGGGGGATGGAGAAGGAGGGAAAGGCAGATAACAGCCGAATGTAATCAGCATTTTATTACCGTCCTCAGGAAGTAGGAATAGGAAAAAGAAGTAGGTTGGAGCGAGGAAAGTTAATTATGTGAGGTTATTTGACAGGAAATTACTAAATACAAACAGACAGAAGAAACACATTTTAAAGCAGGGTAGGAAATCTCAAGTTACTCCACTGTGTGCATTCAAAAGCCCCAAAGCAAATTCTGAAAATAGCAGTTTAAACAAAAGCTATCTTATCTGATAAGAGTATTTCAAACACAAAGGGAAATTTATATATTGGGAAGGCAATCTTAAAATAAACCGATTTGGTTGATAGCGCTGCAGATGTAATTGTGGGAAACCCCCTTCAGATGTCTGAATTTATCTTGTAGATGTCCTGAATCTGGCGTTTCAGTTCTATAAAGGTGTGTGTGTGTGTGTTCCATCCTGGAAAATTATATATATGTGAAATAAAATGAAAAGTGTCTAACGTTTGTATTTCTTTTTGGTATTTCAAAATTTGGGGAGTGAGGTTATTGCTAATAGTTCCAGAAGAGTGTTATATGAGTAAAGCTGAAGAGCTAAGGTGTTACCTAAAATATTTATTTCCAGAGGTTATATATTTTAAATATTTTAGTTGATTTAATTAGTACGATTTTTAAAATTGCTTTTCAGCTTTTGGCAAAATTTGCAGAATTTTTGTAAATTATCCAAACATATTTGGTGTTGTTTTAAAGTCTAAGTGATTAAGGAGTAGGACCTTTTTCTACCCTTAATGATTTCTGCTCCTTTAATGGGCTATGCTAAATACTCATGTTGCAGACAGAGAAAGGAGGGTCAGAAGTGGCTGGCTCTTTTAATAAGGTTGACTCTTTAATCATAATCTGACTCTTTTAATTAAGGTTGTTATCCTCCTTTAAAAAGCCCAAATAACAAAAAATACCAACCAAATACATATATGCATAAAGACATGTAGATGTACACACATAGACATAAAGGCATACATATATATTCACACCCATATTTATATGTAGCTTTTCCAAGGAAAAAAGGAAGAAACTTTATATTCTAGATCTAGATAGTAGGATTTAAAAAAAACAGTTGAGATATTGAAGTCATATCATAGAAATTGGGTGGCTGTAAAATTGCAGAGTCTGTGGATAAAGTTACACATTCCACGTTAGTTCAAAGAAAAAGCAATATTTTGAAAACATAAAGGGAGCTCAAAGTCTGCATTCCTTTGAAGAGGCCCACACCTGTGGAAGGAATGAAGATTGTTTCCACTTGACCTTCAACTGTGGAGCTGGGCTGGGCACTTCAGATGTTATGGTGGTCCAGGAGGAGCCTCTCTCTGAAGCAGTGTCTCCTGGGACAGCGCCTGTCCCGTCTGTTGTCAGAAAGCCAACATAGGGTGAGCTAGGAGTGGTCAGAGAGTAAATCCTAACCCTCGCTTTGAGGAGCTTGCTTCATACACCACAGTCTCACGATGATGGATGAGTGGGTGTAGATACTGTGCAGTAAGCCTTAACCTCTCTAAGCCATCAGGCTTCCATTTTGCAAGTCCTGGGAAAACCTTGGCAGACGGTATTAGTCCACTCAGACCGAGTCCTCTGTGTGTAGCAGCTGAAGATAAAGACATCATTGAGGTACCAGGCAGATTCCCATTATGCATAAATAATTCCTTAGGACGGAGTTACTGTAGTTGCCTTGAGTGGCACTTCCCCTCCTTCAAGCCACTCGCATTAGTTCAGCAGTTTTGTCTGAAGAACCAATCAAAAGCACAATTCACCATCAGGAAGGAAATGACACATAGCATATTGCTTTGGATCAGTGAATGTATTTGTCCATGCAATATTTGATGGGAAAGAGGTCTGGCTTATTTTTGCTTTTTTCATTAATTCTTTGTTTATTCAGCAAATATTTCTTAATTGCTTGATATATTCCAGGAGCTGTGGTGGAGGCAGAGAATGCAGTGTTAGGCCATACCAGGCATGGTTGTGCTGCCTATAACTCATAGTTTACCTCCATACAGTCATGCCTCCCCCACGTCTTAGCTTTGTGATCTTGAGCAAGGGACAATTCCTCTGTACCTCAGTTTCTTTGAAGAAATTATAGTGTTTTTCCCCCAGGTAGTTCATAAGATCCTGTTCAGTGCTAGTCGTTTATGGATATATACTTTAGTTTTTGGATATTTTAAACTCCATACCTCACTCGGTGTTCTAGTGAGCGACTGAATATGGTAGGACGGGGTGGATCAGCTTAGATGTTTATATGCAGATTAAAATCATTGATTAATGGAGTTTATAACCACCAGGGTGTCTCCAACCTGTTTGACTGGCTCACAGACATAAGCAGTTTCCTAAGTCTCAAACTCACTTTAAAGAGAAAGCATGCATTTCCTTCTATTGATGCTGGAAACTTTTCAGGCAGTTCTGAAGCTTGGTCTTCTGACACAAAAGATCATTGTTACAAGTGCTCCTTTGCTGAGACAGTAGCCCACGGCAATTGAGTTGTTTTTAGCTCAACTTCAGTGCTAGCAGACAAAACTATGCTTGAGATGGGATTATTGAAACCGGGACCTTCCACAGTTTAATAATGTTGGTAATGTTGATGAATTCGACTCCTGCCTTTATGTCATCTGTTTTTGTAAATACAGTTTTTTTGGAACAGGGCCAGGTCCAACCTTGTATGTACTGTCTGAGTCTGCTTTTGAGCTGCAAGGGCGTGACCGAGCAGCTGGGACAGAGGCTGTATGGCCCACCAAGCTGAAAATATTTGTCATTGTGCCTTTAACAGAGACATTTGCTGACACCTGGATTATAGGATAAATAAAGACCCCAACTCTAGATTTTAAGGTGTGGGGGAGTATAACATAATTTTTTTGTTTTTTTCAGGAAACAGCTTATTTGCCTTTTTTTTAAAATACAAAAGGCTCCTGAGAAATTAGCCTTGTTAATGTGTAATGTGTTTGATGCCATGCTATTCAGATAGCAGCATCTGGTAACTGTATACCTCACAGATTTTACGGTTTTGAAGGAGCTTTCAGTTTCTGTGGGTTGGATTCATAAGGGCACTGATCTGATGAGAACTCTAAGTTATGGACAAGGCACTTTTTTATTCTGTTCAATAAGTGATGTTAAGGAGCCTGAGGTCCAGCTTTCTTTACACTTCAGCTGTGAGGAGAGATGGAACAAGGTTTCAGAGACCTGTGAGCTCCTGAAGACATGTTTATGACCTTCCTCCACCTTTGTTCTGTGTTTGTCGTGCGCAGAGCTTTAGGCTGGTGGGTGTGCCTGCAGGAGTCCTGAAGTCCAGCTTAGGGAAAGCTCTCGTCAGTTGGAGAAAGTCTAAGGTCAGAGGAAATGGAGATGAATGAAGCCGGATTCCTGCCCTCTAGGGGCTTACTTGCTATTGAGAGTGACTGATTCTTTTTCTAAAAGAGTGACAGATGCTCTCAATAAAGTGTGCACACTGAATATGACAACGTGGTGTGGAGGAGGAGAGTGGAGATGGGCACTCACGTGGGGACCCCCAGCTGTGGCAGGAGCTTAGGTGCGATGTCACAGAGCTACAAGAGCCAAGGACGAGCGAGTGTCAGGGTGGCAGGTGGATAATGTGGAGGGAACCTGGGCCATTTGCCCGGCAGCATTTTCTCAGGGGCTCAGAATTGGTTTGCGGGCGATGAGTCCTTTTCATTTTAAAGGGTTTAAACATGAGGAATGGAACTACTGGGTAAACATTTACAACAACCGAATACATTAAGGGGAGATAAAGAGGCTTTAGGACCAAGCAGGGTGACTTTTCTGGGTTCAAATGGACCTATGTGACCCATAGGTGACCAGTCCTAGCACATAATAATTTCTAAATAAATACTGGTTGATTTAATACATAAGGTCTTTGGTATTTGAAATGAACTAATGAAAAAATTGGCGTTTTTGACTTGAGACTTCGTGTTTACAGCCAAATGACTGGAAATTCCGTTTATCCATATGTGTCATCCGTATGCTAGATTCTGTGCGAAGGTCAGGGGAGTGGAGGTTAACGGGGCTCACGGCCTGCCCTTTGGGGACTTACATGCTGTTGGGAATGAGCGGTACTTTGCTAAAAAGGCAGGTGATAAATGACCCCAATAAAGCATGTGCACGGAACAGGAGAACATGCTGTGGAGGGACGTTTATCAGGAGGTGGAGACTGGGGACAGGGCCTTCAGAAGGGGCTCCTGGAGGAGGAGACGCCTTCTCCTGTTCTGCCCTTTGCTGCTATTGCCTGAATGTGTGTTAGAACCTAATACCCATGTGGTAGTACAGTCTTAAGAGGTGGGGCCTTTGGGGAAGTGATAAAGTCAAAAGAGTTTTGCCCTCATGCTCCTAGGGAAGAGGTTGAAGGTGGCTGCCTTGCATCTTGTGAGACGCTGCCGTGTGAGAATTCAGCAAGGAGGCCCATGTGTGAAGTGGAGACCCAGCCCCAACCTGACACTGAATCTGTCGGCTCCTTGATCCTGGACTTCCCGGTCTCAGGAAATGTGAGAAATCAGTTTCTTATTAATGGAATTAACTTATTTTATGCGTTTCATTGTATTTAGAGATAGGGTCTTATTTCCATTATTTATGAATTACTCAGTGTAGGTATTTTGTGATAGCAGCAGGAACAGGCTAAGACACTAGAAATGTCCTTTTCCTTGGAAGGGGAGATACATGGGAAGCCTGTGTACAGGCCTCTGAGCATGGGCCTTGGGCAGAAGCTCAGGCAACGGTTGCTGGGGAAGCCTTCACCCATGATAGCCTGACTTCAGCTGCTCACAGTCTGTTCCTACGCTCAGTCCTTTCTGAGAGAGAAGAGACCCCGACTGTGTAAGACAAGCAGGTTCCATTCTTTTTTTTTTTTTTTTTTTTTTTTTTGAGACGGAGTTTCGCTCTTGTTACCCAGGCTGGAGTGCAATGGCGCCATCTCGGCTCACCACAACCTCCGCCTCCTAGAACAGGCAATTCTCCTGCCTCAGCCTCCTGAGTAGCTGGGATTACAGGCACGTGCCACCATGTCCAGCTAATTTTTTGTATCTTTAGTAGAGATGGGGTTTCACCATGTTGACCAGGATGGTCTCGATCTCTTGACCTCGTGATCCACCCGCCTCGGCCTCCCAAAGTGCTGGGATTACAGGCGTGAGCCACCGCGCCCGGCCAAGCAGCTTCCATTCTAAGAGCAGGACAGAGTAAGCTCCATGCAATGGTGAAACATAGCTGAATGCCACCATAGCAGTGAACCAGGCAGAGATCACCGAGGCCAGGTGCAGCCCGCAACCCCTCCCTCCTCGGAACCTGGCCCAGCTTTCCATGATGGGTTCTGTTCCTTTCTTTCACAGAATCCTTTCCTTCTTCCCAAGAGATTTTATAATTAATAGAGATAATGGCAGGAAATCTCTAATAGAGTATAAACTTCCACATAGGCCAGATTAAACACACACATACCTCCCCACACAGCCACCCACCTACCCCAGCCCACTAAGTAACCCAGTCTGCTGGGAAGAGATGAAAGGGCAGCCATGTGACTGGGCTGGCAAGGGCTCTTTTCCCAGGCAGTCCACATCCTGCCCCTTGGCAGATGAGACAAGCTGAAGGAGGAAGTGTGCAGTGCAGTGCAGTGAGTGAGTGCAGTTCTCAGGGATATGGTCTTCGTTCAGGGCTCCAGGAGTGTGCCTGTGAGCATGGGAATGATAAGCTCACATCTGCTTGTATTCATAAACAGCTCCAGGAGGTGTGGTTTTAAATTACCACCCTACCACTGCTAAACCTCCTCTGTAATCCTATAAAGATGTCAGGTACAGATAGACCTTGAAGGGGCAGAGCCCTATCTGACAACCCAGTATCAAATAGCCAGAGAGCCGGAGGATTGGGTTGCAACAGGAATACCCTAATCTTGATTTCATTGTTTTTCCTTTCCCTGAAAGGGTGGGATTGGATTTGGAGGTGGGAGGAGAATCTGCAATGGAGTTGCTGACACCATGTAAGGAAAACCTTGGAGGCTGCTATTCCCGTTTGGAGGGATCAGCAAAAAGGCCAGCAGACGAGCCTGCCACTGTTCGTAATCCTGGCTTCTGCCGGTGAAGCCTTCCAAGGCAGGCAGGCAGCCGCTGGGGCGGAGGAGCTGATGCCTTGATGAAGGGGAGCTGAGTGCTGGCTTTGCTGGGCTGTGCAATTATTACCTGTAAGTGTAGGCAGCCAGGTGACTGCAGCTGTGATGGGAGCATGGAGACCCCGCCCATGCCAGCTGTCAGCGCCCCAGACATCCAGGATGGCGCATGGGATTTATGTTTCCTCTCCAGCCTTTCAATGCTTCTGTAGATATACTTAGCAATTACAATGCTGGTTTGGGAATTTCCCTAGGATGGGCCAGGACTTGTTTCCAAAATAACACCTTTCAAAGCATGCAGACTTTCAGAAATTAGATAATTGTGTGATATTTATAAAGTGAATTACATTGTGCTAACAAAGTCTGGGCAGATGGTTCTAATGCTGAAGTAAATAACACCTTATGATTCATTAAGTTTGGGGGAAAAAAGGCCTTTTAAAAAGTTGCTACTTTACAGCTGAATCTTTGCAAGAAATTCATACCACTCGCCAAGTAGGCAGTACATTTCCAAGGTAAAATGTTGATGTCTGAGTGTGCGCAGCATGGTTAAGTTGTCCTATTTCACTCATAACACTTAGCAGCATTTAAAATACGCTTATCCCTGTGTGCAGAGAGACACAAAAATGATACTTTATTGCTCTTGTTCTCCCTGGATTCTCAGTCTAGTGAGGGAGACAGATGTATAAACAGACAATTGCAATACAATGAGCTGAGTGCTAACAGAAGGATAGAAGAAATGCCATAATGGGGAAAGGATATGAATTTACAGTGCGAATGGAGAGAACAGCCTCACAGAGCAAGTTACCTTTTTTTTTTTTTTTTGAGACGGAGTTTCGCTCTTGTTACCCAGGCTGGAGTGCAATGGCGCAATCTCGGCTCACTGCAACCTCCGCCTCCTGGGTTCAGGCAATTCTCCTGCCTCATCCTCCTGAGTGGCTGGGATTACAGGCACACGCCACCATGCCCAGCTAATTTTTTGTATTTTTAGTAGAGACGGGGTTTCACCATGTTGACCAGGATGGTCTCGATCTCTTGACCTCGTGATCCACCCGCCTTGGCCTCCCAGAGTGCTGGGATTACAGGCTTGAGCCACCGCGCAAATTGCATTTGAACAGTACGTGAAGGAAGAGGAAGGATTTTGAAAGGAGAGAAGGATGTTGCCTCTTGTGGCTCCTCATTCCCCAGCATCTTCATACCCCAGGGCCTTTGCTCATTCGTAGTCACCTTTGGTTCCTCTTTTTCATCAGCTCTTTCTTACCTAAGGGCCTTCTGCCTGGAAAACTTCTTCCACCTCTCTTCCCTGGTTCAGTCCTTTCGAAGCTAGATCCCGTGTAAACACTGTCAGGGAGGTCTGACTTCTCTAAGTCACCTCGCTTCTATTATAAATGTTCACTCGTCACGTTCCTCGCCTTCAGAGCAGTTACCCCAGCTGCACTGAAAGGTACCTGTTTTTCCCACTAGCAGAGCCTGCCTCTTTTGTTCCACTTTGTTTCTTGACTAAATAAATATTTGCTGAGTGAATTAGACGAAGGGTGTTCGAGGTGGGAAAACCTTTGGAATGTTCAGAGAGCGGCGAGTATTATGTTGGATCTTGGACGTGTGAATTAAGGGAGGCTGAAGATTAAGCCGTTTTTAGGAACTTTGAAAATCTCAACTTTTGTCTATACCAGCTCAGCTAATATTTTTAAGTATTAATAGGTATTTCAAGCGGCTGGGTGCAGTGGCTCACGCCTGTAATCCCAGCACTTTGGGAGGCCGAGGCGGGTGGATCACGAGGTCAAGAGATCGAGACCATCCTGGTCAACATGGTGAAACCCCGTCTCTGCTAAAAATACAAAAAATTAGCTGGGCATGGTGGCGCGTGCCTAAAATCCCAGCTACTCAGGAGGCTGAGGCAGGAGAATTGCGTGAACCCAGGAGGTGGAGGTTGCGGTGAGCTGAGATCACGCCGTTGCACTCCAGCCTGGGTCAAAAAAAAAGAGGCATTTCAGAGGTCTGCCTCTTGGTTATTTATTGTATTATCATTATCAGATGGTTTAAGTCAAAGATGAAGTGTTAAAAATATTTTAAAAGTTTCTTTTGGCATATAGATTTCAGGCTCAAATAGATGTATTTTTAAAATAAGATTCGAGTGTAATATACATACAGAAAAACACTCAGCGCGTAATCGTACAGCTGGATGGATTATCACAGAGCAAACATACGTGTAACTTGCATGCAAGTCAAGGAATGGGGATACTTCTTAGAGCCTGAATTGTAAAAATCAGCATGTATACTGTGTCAGAAATGGAAGCAGATGAGCTAGAAGATTCTCTGGCAGACTCTAAAAAAGTTTAAGCTTTCTGAAGAATAGAGGAGAGGGAACCTCATATAAGGTGGTCCCCAGATGCTTCCAGACTCACTCATGAGCTTGAGAAAGTGGTGTGAGAGAACCCACTCTCATCCATCCCCAGGCAAGGCTGGAGCCTGAAGGGTGGAGGGTGTGCTGTGTTGCAGAGGGACGCAAGGCTGATTTTTTTTTTAGAGGAACATCGAATCCTTTCTCTGTCCTCACCAGGAACACTGCCTCATTGGTGTGGAGCCTGGGGGCTGAGTTCTTGTAATCCCAGTATGGTGCAGGAGACATTGATGACTTAACCCGCTTCTAGAGCAACTTTGGGGCTGCATAGAAGACAGTGGTGCTGAGTATAAGAAGATAAGGCTTAGAGCCAGATGCGATGGCTGTAATCCCAGTGCTTTGGGTGGATCACGAGGTCAGGAGTTCAAGACCAGCCTGGTCAACATAGTGAAACTCTGTCTCTACTAAAAATACAAAATTAGGCAGGCATGGTGGCACGCACCTGTGGTCCTAGCTACTCAGGAGCCTGAAGCAGGGGAACTGCTTGAACTCGGGAGGCAGAGGTTGCAGTGAGCTGAGATGGCACCATTGCACTCTAGCCTGGGCTACAGAGTGAGACTCTGTCTCGGAAAAGAAAAAAAAAAGACTAAGACTAAAACTTGGGACTGAATGCCTGCTCTGTCACTCTCAGTTAATTTCTCTGTGTCTCTCTTTATTCATTACATGGGGATAATAATGTACCTTATGTGGTTGTTCGGATTTAATGCATTCATGGATGTAAAGTACTTAAAATACAACCTAGCATAGAGTAAGACTCAGTAAAAAGCAAAGGCTCTCTAGTTGGAAAAAGCCTTGTTTTTGCCTTAGAGGAATATGGTCGTCCCTAATGGGCTATCAAAGTAATGAGGACTTTTGAGAGAGAGAGACTTTTTGGTTTAATGAAATAATTTCTTACTGAAATGGATTGTGAGACTTTGCTTGTAAATGACTCAGCCCTAATATATCTGCCATATAGTATTTACAAGTTTGGGATTTTGTCGTGTTAATAGAACAAACCATGTTTTTCCTTATTTAAAATCCGGTTTCTCCATGTTCTCAAAGAATGTGAGCAGGATAGGTAGAAAAAAGCACCAGATTTCCCTCAATATACTATTTTAAAATACTTATTAGGTCCAGATGACAGTGGTCATTCTGTAATCTCAGTGCTTCGAGAGGCGAATGCAGGAGGATCACTTGAGGCGAGGAGTTCCAGGCCAGCATGGGCCTCATCTCTACAACAAATTAAAACATTAGCCAGTCATGGTGGCACATGTCTGTAGCCCTAGCTACTTAGGAGGCTAATGCAGGAGCATCGCTTGAGCCCAGGAGTTTGAGGCCACAGTAAGCTGATTGTGCTACTGCTTTCAGCCTGGGCTATGAAGCAAGACCGTCTCTGTAACAAACAAATAAAAAACCAGCAACAAAAGTCCTTATTGTGTGGTTTTAATTGAACCACTGAAATTTGAGGGAATTATTTAAAAATAAATCTTGACTTGCTACTCTTTGAATTGGTTGTTGGTGGCATTGTTTTGCTAGCTGTTAAACTCCATAAATATTTTATACATGGTTACAGATTGATATTTGCCCTGTAGTTTCAAGGCTTCTGTGATTCTCTGACTCTAGGCACCATTAAGCCTCTCCCCATGGTAATGACCAAGACCTGGCGGATGTATGTATGTATGAGGGACTGAGGATGAACAGCTCTGGGTCCCCACTCTGTGATAGGTGGTGCACAGAACATCTCAGTACCTGTGCTGTTATTTGATCCTTGGCAACGTTGCTTTTTTTTAAAAAAATTATTTATTATTTATTTTGAGACGGAGTCTTGCTCTGTTGCAAGGTGGAGTGCAGTGGTGTAATCTTGGCTCGCTGCAGCTTGGAATCGCTTAAACTCCGCCCGCCCGGTTTAAGGGATTCCCCTGCCTCAACTTCCCGAAAAGCTGGGAGTACAGGTGCACGCCACCATGCCTGGCTAGCTTTTTTTTTGCACCTGTCCCCCAGGCTGGAATGCAGTAGTGTGATCAGCTCACTGCAGCCTCAAACTCCTGGGCTCAAGCGATCCTCCCACCTTAGCCTCCTAAGTATCTGGGACTATAGGTGGGTGCCACTATAGTCAGTTAATTGAAAACTATACATACACACACACACACACACACACACACACACACATATATATATAACATAATATATATTATATAATAAAAATAAAATATATATTTATATATAATATATATTCTTTTACATAATATATATACATATATATATATATATATATTTTTTTTTTTTTGGTAGAAATAGAGTCTGCGCCATTTGCCCGGGCTGGTCTTGACCTCTTAGGCTCAAGTGATTTTCCTGCCTCAGCTTCCCAAAGTGCTGGGATTATAGGTGTGAGCCACTGCACCCGCCCAAGCTCACTTTTTAAGGATAGGAGAGTCAGTATTGTGACTTTGGTAGAGGACAAAGGATAGATGAAAGGAAAAACTGCCTTGGTAAGTAATGCCAAGAACAGGTTATGATTTTATAGGCCAGGACTTTGTATATAAAAGTGACAGAGTCATGGATATGGATGGGATGCGTCTCGGGGAAAAACAGGAAGCATGCATGTGGGCAGGGACTGCCACCTTAATCCTCAATGTTGTAAGCCCACATTTGTATGTATTTAGGGGAAGGGAAGCTAGCAGGAAACTGTAAGAGTGGGGAAGGTAATGAGAACGATTGCTGGACATGCTCAGAATTGCTAGAAGAAATGTCAGGGAAAAGAGATGAGGACTTACCACTCAGACTTTTTTTTTTTTTTTGAGATGGAGTTTCATTCTTGTTGTCTAGGCTGGAGTGCAGTGGCACGATCTTGGCTCACTGCAACCTCTGCCTCCTGGGATCAAGCAATTCTCTTGCTTCAGCCTCCTAAGTAGCTGGAATTACAGGCTTGCCCCACCACACCTGGCTAATTTTGTATTTTTAGTAGAGACAGGGTTTTACCATGTTGGTCAGGCTGGTCTCAAACTCCTGACCTCAGGTGATTCACTTGCCTTGGCCTTTAAGTGCTGGGATTACAGGTGAGCCACCACGCCCGGCCTATGACTCAGGTATTTAAGCAAAATGCAGGGCTTGGCTTTTAGAATAGAGAATTTGAAATTAATTTAGAGAATTCCTAAGAAAGCACTGATACAGAGGTACTCCTTCTTGGATATGGTAATGAAGGAGCTTAAAGCAGGGTACATACCTGTATGTGTGTAGATATGTACAGGTGTATGTATGCAGGTGACTATCTTCCTGCCATGTCAGATACCACGTGCAGAGATTTTAGGTCTATTCTGAAAACAGTCCTGAGAATTTAGTATTGGCCCCACTTTGGAGATAAGGAAACTGAGACCAGGAAAGCTAAGGATCTTGGCAATGTGCTTAACACCATATAGACATGTAACAGCGGAAGAGTGGATTAGACTAAGACTGTGTAACTTTAAACGCAAGATCCTGTCTTTTCTACTTCGTGACTCCCTTTCATTAGTGAGGGAGGAATATACCTACATTAAAAATACAACAGTGTCTGGGCGTAGTGGCCACGCCTGTAATCCCAGCACTTTGGGAGGCCGAGGCAGGCAGATCCCGAAGTCAGGGGTTTGAGACCAACCTGGCCAACATAATGAAACCCCGTCTCTACTAAAAATACAAAAAAATGAACCAAGCATGGTGGTGGGTGCCTGTAATCCAGGCCACTTGGGTGGCTGAGGCAGGAGAATCGCGTGAACCTGGGAGGCGGAGGTGGCAGTGAGCTGAGATCTCGCCATTGCACTCCAGCCTGAGCAACAAGGCGAGACTGTGTCTCAGAAAAAAAAAATGCAACAACATAAATCTGAAGGGAGAAGTGCTGAAAACAGCATTTGGGGAGGAATAAATGGGCAAGAGAAAGAAGTGGTACTATAGACGTCGTGTCCCAGAAAGTCAAGGCAGATAGAGTGGGTTTTGCCTGATGACTTTTTAAAGCTCGAATCACAGACTTAACATAGTAAAATGAGGTTAAGGAGGTGAGACCTCAGATGTCCAGACCATTGCAGTGAATCTCTCTTCTTGCTAAAAACACATGTAGTAAAACCTGGACTTGCTATTCAAACA